>JAGRRI010016893.1:0-11061 GCA_018584345.1 Thuja plicata
ACTACAACTTCACAATCATGGAGCCCCATAATTTGTCTCCACAAAGATTATTTCAAGGACATCCAAATCCTATCCAGTTTTGGGTTAGGGTTTGGAATTTTACTTCCAGGGATTGTGATTTTTGTGCCTTTGAGAATTGGATAGTGTTTCCAATAATAAAGAGTCTGGGAATCAGAAAGACCAGGATTCCCTTGAAGGTCATACAACTACTAAGGCCTTGTGAATATCTGGAGAATTGGCCTGGAAATCATAATTGGGGTGATTTCTATTTAGAAGAGAATTTCACCATATTTAGAGTGTATGGGTGTGTTCATCCACCCCATATTTTACCTTATCATGTACCAATGAGAGTTGCTGCCATGGAATTCATCTGGCAGCTGATGTTGACAGATAATGAGCATTTTGCTTCACACAAGAATGGGACCATAACCCCTAGGCAATTCAAGATTGCAAATTTCACAATAGGTAAGAATGCCATTGATGAAGTGAGTTAATGGCTACAAAAGTTCAGGATGGGGGCAGCCCCTTACAGATATATAGACCCAGAAGGCTTCATGGCAGGGGTCAGAAAATTGTACACTCCTACTATCCCAAATACAAATGTACACTATGAGTGCATAGAGGAGGATGCTACAAGGAACAACCTGGATGAGGATGACATCCATATGAAAAGGTTGAAGATCCAAGAGTTGCTGAAGATGCAACTACAAATAAAAAGAAATGGTTTATCATTTGGAGGTTTTTACCCTGGCCTCAATTATTTTGACAGAATCAAAGCCATGATTGACAACTATGACATGTTGTTAGATCAGTTGGATACTGTCCTTGCAAAGAAAGGTGCTCAATCTCCTGAGCATTCTGAGTCAGACTATGACAATGTAGATGACAGTGACTATGCAAGACCTTATTTGTCTCCTCCACCACAACAAGCCCAAGGACAAAAAATGGCTGAGAGCTCACAGTTGCAGGGAACAGAGAAACATATCATAGACTTAACTATTGCAACACAGCCAGATGATGTAGAAGAGCCTGCATCTAAGAGGCTGAAATTAGAATTAGGCCAACCTTCAGAAGAAGGGCAGAAGATGAAAAAGAACAAGGTTAAGGCCTTGATACCAGGTACCAGGTTATATGACCATAACCTGAGGAAAGCAATCAGGCAAGGCAAGAAACAATTGCCTGATCTAGAGGACGAAGTAGAGATGCCACTGAGGTCATGTGTGGATGAAAGGCTGCTTAATCAGCAAAAGTTCTTGAATGATGATAACTTTGTCAAGACAGAGGAATTCAAAGATTTCCTAAGGTGGCACAAATTAGAGAAGTTGAAATCCCAGTTACTTGTGGATGGGAAGGAGACAATTACAAATGATACTCTTGTTGCCCTACAAAATTATGACCCTGAAATTGAAGACATTTCTCTTGAAGATGACAGGAAATTGGTACTGGGAAGTGGTATCTTATTAGCTGAAGGCTGGGATTTGGCATCAGCATTTGTTATAGATCAAATTAGAAAGTAGCCTGACCTTAAAATGGTCAGTGAAGTACAGATAGGGGACATGATCAAAGGATTTGGGTATGACCCAAAGTCACAAGCTTTTGCTATGTGGAATCTGAGCCCTAAGGAACGTAAGCCCCAATTAGTAAACATACAAGAAAATGTGGTGGGGAACCAGATGGTGTGGTCAGTGCAAAACATAGGAGACCTAGAAATCTCTCAAATTATGACACATTGGGCTCAGCTAAATCAGGACAAGACAAGACAATTGTCTGAGAGGTATACAGCTTTGGTAGAAGAAACAAGTGCACTATCTAAAGATAGAGATATGTGCCACATACAGTTATACCAAAGAGATCAAATGATAAAAGTATTAACTGATCAATTGGAGGCTAAACCAGAGGTGGTATATGTGCCTGCACCTTAGCAAATTGAAGACAAGCCTAGATCAGAAGAGGCTGTAGAACAGAAAGAAGATGAAGAAAAGGGGAATGTTATAGCATTAAAAGCATTAAGAGGCATATTGCAACATAGGATTGAGATCCTTAAAGAGAAAGCTGATGTTGTAATAGATACTTACAATAAATTGCCTACATTGCATGCATTAGTACTAAGGTATCTTCTAATCTTGAACCCCTATTTCACAAAGTGGTCTGCCAGAGCTAGTCTGTTTGAAAAGTTGACATCATTGCAAAACATTAGGGCAGACTTTCCTCCAATTGTGACAAAGGTAGAAGATGAGATCAAAAGGGTAAATATTTCTCTCTCATTCTTCAAGGGAAAATTAAACCAGATAGAGGCTAAATTGAGCCTTTTCTTAGCTGATTTTAATAGGTTTATCCCTGCCTTGAAAGGAGAACATGACCAGGTAAAGTCAATAGATGCCTGGAGAAATGAATTCGATACTAAAATTCCTAGTGAAGAGGATTTTATTTTGGGAAAGGATGTTGATGTTGATGGTTTCAATTTAATATTGGATGAAGCATTTAGGGCTGAAACAGACATGAACAAATTCCTCCTCGATGTAAAAAACATCACCGATGCAAGATGGGACAGACAGAAAGTACAGGTACAAAGCACTCAAGACTTCAATTGGCCAACTGATGACGAAGTAAAGGCATGGGAAGTCATGACAACACCAAAGAAAAAGAAACCTGTAGTAGAGGAGGAGATTTTGGACGATGAATGAGGTGACACTTGGTGCTGCGCTATTCATGAACTTGATGGACAGTTACTTCAAAAATAAATGTAGGTGAGCAGGCGAGAACAATTGCCAGGACTTCATAATAACTACACCAGCTACTATCTACAATCAGATTGCAGTCGCAAGGTCGGGAGAAGAACAAAGATATCAGATTTTACCTTTTTGACCCAGTCACTTTATCATTTCTCTCTCTCTTTGTTTTATCTGTCATACATCTTTAGGGTTAGGGTTTTGAGACCATCTGAAGCTTGTTGCATCCTTAGGGATTCCAAGATGGTCTAAAAGTCTATATATATGATAAGACTTGTAATAGTTAAAGGTCTTTGATCTTTTGGAACATTTTTGTAAAGAAGAGATAATATACTACAGAACTCAGATATTCTGGTTCATGTGTATATTTTGATGCTGTGTAGAACTTTCATGTATAAACGAGCTGGATTACATAAATGAAATATGGTGCAATTTTACTCCTTTCAACTATTGTCTCTTTACTTTGTATGTATGCTTTTCTGTGTTAAGGTTTATAAGGTATTCAGTAACACTCTGGTTATAAGGTAACCATCTAATTGTTTACAAGCTTCTCTCAAGGAGGGAATTAAACATTATGAATGATTTCAGGAAGCATACTATTTAGTTAAGGATTTGATACAGTGGTCTGGAGGTAACAAGATAGTTTGTAAGGCAATCTATCCTAATTGTTTGAGCTGTAAGGCATTTCAGTGTATCTTGTTTGTGTGATTTCTTTGCTTATTATTGACTCTGCAGCCCAAAGAATAGGCACTGGTTCAGAAAACTATTTGAATATCTATCTGTGTCTCAGATGTTCTAAGTTATCAAAACCAAATCATTTTAAATACTCTATTACTAAGAACGTATAAGCTAAACTTGTGAAGGACCTCTGTCAGCAGGACACTGTCCATATTCTTGATTACTTGAAGAGCGAATCAACTAGGTTAACCCTCCTATTAAGAAAAGGAAGGAGGATGAAAAGAATCCTTGTATCACTGGTTATTGTTATGTTAATAACTATGATTTGCATGGTAATATCTTATTTATGGTTATGCTTGATCATCAGCAAGATAATTCATAAGTTGGTCCAATAAAGATACATAGATAATCAGTGTCTACATCAAAAAATAATGTGTTAACAGCCATCTTGAAAGGTAAAACCTGCCTGAGTATTTGTGGACCTCGAAAATGAAGAAGGACCTTATCCAGTCCTTAGAAATTAGGCTTTTCTTGTCTTTGAATTAGAAATAGAAGGTATAAGATTCAAATAGACATTTCAAGCATTGATATTCATACAAGAAAAATCCCTAATACGAGGGCCCCTTTGACTAAACCTCCTATGTCCACCCCTGAGCCCTCTCAATTCCATATCCCAAGTTTCAAGGCAAAAAATTCCTTTCAAGAGCCTTTGCTTGAGAGTCAGCCTGCCACTCTGCTAGAGAAACCTATTCAAAAGGGTTGTTTATCCTAGGAGGCCCCTCTGGTCTCTCAGGAGGATCAAGTATGGTAGATACCCCAATGGACTCTGCCTCCTGGTGTTCAGATGCCAAGTCTTTTCAAGGATACTACTCTAGTATCCAGGCAGGGACCTGTGGCACATGAGCTTTCATATGATAAGGAGGATGAATATGAGGTATTAGTGCAGAGTGATGACTATGATGAGGAGGGAGAACAAGTTGTGGAGGGAGAGATGGATGCCTAGCCTGTGCTCTTGGCTGATTTGTTTGATGAGCTCCCTGATTTTGTTGAGCAAGAGGAGGAGGATGTGGTCATAACCACATCAGAAGTAGGTTTGCAGCAACAAGAATATGGCATACATCAAGAGGAGATATCATATCAAGCTCACATACACCAGCAAGAGATGGAGGCTCAAAGGTACAAGCAGGATTTTATTGCCAAGCAAGTTGCATTTAAAGAGGAACAAATGAGGCAGTTAGTAAAAAGATTACAAGAGTTAGAAGCTCAAGCAGCTCCTTGTACCTTTAGTCAGCCTATAATTCAAGAAGGATCTAAGCTGGAGATGCCAAGTTATAAGCCTACAGAAGAAGTAAGGTAGCCCATACAAGAGTCCCTGTGTGAGCATGATCAACCAGCCCACTTTATTGACTCTTAGTCAGAGAAGTGTAATGTAGCTGAGTCAGATGAGCAAGAAACCAATTTGCCATGGAATCCCTCATGGGCTAAGCACCAAATGCCAAATCTTATCAAGGTGGTTACATGTGAGTCATCTCCAGATCAGGGAGGTGAGAAGGAGGTTTTTAGCTCAAATCTGAAAGAGCAAGAAGTATTGGATTTAGTCGCAGATCTTCCTGTGTATTCTAAGATGGATAGTCAACAAATTGCATCTCTGGCTACAGGAGACTCTTTTGACCAACAAGAGGTAGTTATACTTCTCTTTGAGGAGTTACCCTCTTTTGCAGATCAAGAGAAAAAAGAAGAGATTTTGATCACTTCAGTACAGAAGGGTGTCCATGATCAAGAAAATGACCAAAGCTTAGAGAGTTGTTTTGACAACATTATTGCAGATTTCTGTGAGAGGTTTGAGAGGCCACAATTTGTGCCTATTCAAGTATGCTCTATTGTGGAGGATTTTCTTCCTAATGATTATGTGCAGGACTGCAAGTTAGAACCAAGTGCTCTAGATTCCCAGGAGATCAGAAGTTTTGATAAGTTCCTAGCTTATTTGACAGAAGAGGATGATGTTTTGACCATGAAGGAGGAGCTCACATGGCTACTAATGATGCAGGGCAGCCATAAAGAACCAGAGGAAAGTGAAGAATCTAGCAGCATAAAGCCAAAATTTATCATCTCTAGAGGTTGCCCAATCAGGCATCTTTCTAGAAAAGGGCCTATTCCTAAGATTCAAATTATAGAGCAACAGATCCAGCATGATTATTCACCTCAAATATGCATTGATATTGATCAAATCCAAGAGGTATGTGATCTGGTCTTTCACTTTCATGATATGCTTCAAGAGTTTCAGATCCTTCAAATTGTATTGCATATTTTTTCAGTTGCCTATATGCATGCATCTCATCTGCTGCTGAGGAGAAAGGGTAGATACTTTTTAGAACCAGTGAACGGTTTTGTTTGACCAGCTTCTGCACTGGTTAGTTTAGTTTTATGTTAGGTTTCCCTTTTCCAATTTTTAGAATAGTTTCCTGTTTTCCAAGAAGTGCTTGTGCACAAGTTTTGTCGCTGTCAAGTTTTGTGTTCAAAGTGACTCCATGCCTAATGGATTTGTCAAGGCAACTGGTCTTTATGCTTAGTAGGCAAGCATTCCCACAGAAGTCTCCAAAATGTTTCCCAAATTTCCCATTTCTGTGCAATTTGGCCTAGTCTGCCCTGTCTGGCTTTCTCTGTCATTTTTTTTTTTTCAGGTCTTCAGCTCAAACTTTGCTCAAAACCCTTAAAACCCCTGAAAAACCCTAAGTCTTCATGTTTGAACGATGAAATAAACACCTAGCCTTGGCATGTTATGTTTCACAGTTACTTTTTCTGAGTCACTAAGAGCATGTGCTTAATTTCAAGTTGCGGGATCGCGTGACCCTGGGTGAATATTCCCTTCCTTCCCCCGACTTCAATTTTCTTTGTGTCGCAAGGTCTCAGAACACTTTAGAATATTCCTTCTACGTCTTTCAACTTAGCTTTTCTCTTCAGTCGGGTAGTCACCAGACCATGTTATAAGCCTTTGTAAAAAGTTGGGACCCACTCAGTTGGGAAGTCGCGAGATACCATCTTATAAGTTAAATGAAAGGGGGCCCACCACTCAGTCGCTGGGTCGCGAGAAGAATTCAAGAGTCAAAGAAGTTTCTCCTGACTTCACGGTAGCCTTTGGTCACGTTGTCGCCAGATCAGGTAACTGTTAGCAGTTAACAAGTCTTCAGTCGAGTGATCACGGAATGATCCTGGTAGTTAGTGAAAGTTGCTCAGAGTTCGCGACTAGCCGTCTGTGGTCCCCAGTTGCATTGTCGCTAGAACCAAGTGATGACTCAGCTCCCCAGTATGCAATGCATAATGAATAACTGTGTGACAGGTGGCATAAGATGTATGGATCCTGAATGTTGTCGTCAGGTCGCTAGACAGAGGAAATTGGTTCAGCGACTTCCAGACTAAGTGTTCCTTCCCTTTAAGTTGCAGAATCGTAGAAAAAGTTAAGGGTATGCTCAGTTATTCAGCGACCAAGCAACAACCATCTGATGCAAAGCTCAGAAGATCACACGGTGGTCGCCAAGTCTGGGAATCAAAGTGCCCCACAGAGAAAGTCCTCCTGACTTGGCTACTGGGGTTGTCGGGATGTCACAGGAAGAATTAAGGGAAACTTAATGACTATTTGAAAGGTCAAAATGCTCAGGCTTGGATTCCCTAACTTGGCAACTAAGCGTGGTCACGCAGTCTAAGAATAGCAAGATAGCATCCAGCGACTGGGTGACAACTGTAGCAGTCAAAGCAGAGTAGTTAGTAGCAAGGTCACGGGACAGATGATGGGTTAAGGTTATCTCCTCACGACTTTGATTTCACATAGTCGGGATGTCACCAGAAGTAACTCAGGTTTGCCAAGGGTTAAAAGAACACAATGTCGCTGGGTCGTGAGATAATACTGTGGTTAGTGACTGAGTTTAGTGACAAGGAGACTAGCAGTCAGTCGTGTAGTCGCCTAACCTAGAATTTGAAAAATGGTGACAAATTTTACACTATGAATCGCTCAGTCGCCGTTCCATAAAGGTAAATAATTCTCATCTCGCGACTGTGCGATCAATGAAAGATAGGTTCTCGTCGCTCAATCGCCAATGTTTAAAGGTAAAGCATTCTCATCCCATGACTGTGCAATCAATGAAAGATAGGTGCTTGTCACTCAATCACCAACATTTAAAAGAGAAAGGTTCTCAGCCCACGAGTGTGTGATGAAGAAAAATGGATGCTCATCGCTCAATCACCGTTCCATAAAGGTAAAGCATTCTTAGCTCGCGACTGTGCGATTAATGAAAGAAGGTGTCTTCGCCCACTCGCACAGAAAACAAAACAAAGTAGAAGCTGCTTGCGAGTGCATGATCACAGAAGATGTAATGAATATAGGAGCTCGTCGCTTAGTCGCTCAGAATCCAAAAGGAAGAAGGCATAGTCTGGGACTATGTGATGATGATGCAGATGAAGTTGTCAGAGCCCAGGTTGTCTCAGTTGCAGAGGAAAGATGTTTTTCTTGGCTACAGGATTTCCAAGGATCAGAGGGGTTCCAATCACAGAGAATGATACAAAGAGCAGTCTCCTGATCTTTGAATAGATTTGTTTCAGTGTCGGTGAAAAAGAGGAGATTCAACGTGCTGCAGAGCAGAGTTATGGCTGAATTTCCAGAAGTGCCAAGAAGCTTAGAGAAGAAGTCTTGAGCGATGACAAGGAGAACACTTGGCTATGCACTGTTCATAGACAAGAGGGATAGTTATTACAGAGGAGTATGGGTGAACAGGTGTGCACAGCTTTCAGAGAAAACATAAATGCTACTAGCCACCATCTAAAAAATCTGATTGCAGTTGCCAGATCGAAGAGGAGCAAGAAAATATCCATGAATATATGTTTGACTTGGTCATTTTCCACCGCTTCTTCTCTCTTTTTTCATCTCTCCTATGATTTTAGGGTTAGGGTTTTCTAGGACCATCCGAAGCTTGTTGCATCCTAAAGGATTCCAAGATGGTCACAGCCCTATATATAGCTTGAAAGTTGCAATTGCAAGGGTCAGTTCTTCTTCCTTTTGTTCTTGCTATTTTTATAACTTTTATGAGTTCCTGACAGAGACAAAGAGAATTTGTAACCCAAGAGTTCATTTTTATGTAGAAGGCATGCTCTATGACATTTCTTTGTCCTTGGTGTATTTTTTGTATGAGTCTGTAACTCACTGTGAGAAGTAATATGTAGAGTTTCAATTCTTGGATCAATTTGTTGAATTGTGTCAACCTTGTCTCTTTTCTGCTTGTCTGTATGTGTCTTGATTGTTGATGGATTAACTGTGGATGATTTTATTCCTCTTAATCAGTCCTTTCATAGCATCTATTTGTAGAAGAGTATATCTTCTTGCAGGTTGTAACTAGTATTTTACTATTTAAAGTTGTTAACTGTGAAGAAGTCTTTCATTTTAACTGGTTTAATCATGACCTTGTTATGAAATATTAATGCATGCCTATACAAGAGATTTGTGTTTTAATTACAATTCAGAGATAGTTGACCCATGGGTTTATCCTGTGTGTGTTATGTTTTCATGCCATATTCGGTGCATCACCTAGTAGGTAGTTTGCTTTCAGTCATTTCCTTTTCATGCAATCCTTCTATCCCTTTCCCTCCAAAGTTTTACTTTCCTGTTTGAGAAGCAAATTAAGGTGATTATCCAAGAGTAACCAGCCTAGAATTTGGAGGTCTCATCTCAGTTAGCATAGGTCCCACAACATGGAGATGATTCCCTTGTTATACTATATTATCAAGACCAAGAGAGCTTGAGATCAGAGGCGCAAATTCAGTGTATAACAGGTACACCTTGTCAAGTTGAAGGTAAAGGAACAATAATGCCGAATAACCTAATTAAATGTGAAAATTATTATTGGGTAAAAGGATTGAATTATAATTTGTTGAGTGTTTCTTAGCTAAATAATTCAGGTCACAGAGTAGCATTTAAAATGAAGAAGGCAAAGATATTCAATGAATCAGGAAAACTGATTGGTACTAGTGATCAGACTAAAGGTAACTTATTCTATCTGAATGATACTAACCCCACTTTCTTAATGACTAGAAAGGAAGACATATTGTTGTGGCATGAAATATTGTGTCAAGTGAATTTTGACAACATGATGAAAATAAGAAGAAGTGTAAGAGGCTTACTAATGATGACAAAGCCAGAAAAAATCATGTGCAAAAATTGTCAAAAAGGTAAAATGACAAAGTCTAGTTTCAGAAGTAAAACCCATACATCTAATGATATTCTAGAATTATTCCATACTAATTTATGTGTACCTATGAGGACAAAGAGTTATTATGCAGATAAATATTTTATTCTCTTTGTTGATGATTACTCTAGAATGATGACAGTCATGTTTCTAAAACAAAAATCTAAAGCATTCAATATGTTTAAATGGTATAAGGTTATGGTAGAAAAGAAAGTGGTAAGGATCTAAAATGTTTAAGATTAGATATAGGAGGAGAATTTATATCAGATGAATTCACTAATTTCTGTAATGAGCATGGTATAAAAAGACAAGTTTTTGCACCAAGAACACCACAACAAAATGGGATTGTTGAAAGATGGAATAGGTCAATAGTTGATTGTGCAAGAACATTGATAATAGAAAAGGATATCACCCAAATCTTCTGGAGGGAAGCTGTCAACATTGTTGTTTATACACTTAACATAGTACAATTGAAGAAGGACACAAAGAAGACACCTTATGAGCTATGGTATGGTAAAACACCCAATGTAGGTTACTTCAAAATATTTGGTAGTCAATTTCATGTCTTAAAGGATGGTAGAAATGGAAATCTTGATGCCAAAAGTGATGAAGGTATTTTTCTGGGGTATTCTACCAAGAGAAAAGCTTTTAAATGTCTAATCAAGACTTCTAACAAAATAGTTAAAAGTGCAAATGTAAAGATTGATGAATTTGCAGAGAAGAATGAGCTAGAAAGCACAAAAGAACCAGAAGACTACAACAAGTTTGTATATTGTGAAGAACCCATAACTCTACCCGAGAAACAGTGCTTAATTATAGAACAAAAAACTGTTGCAACTGACAGTCAGAATGTTGTTACTGATGGTTAGGATAATGATCAAGATAATGTGCAAGGTAATGAAGATCAAGCTGATACACAAAGAGTTGTACATATACTTGCAAGATATGTAAGAAGGAACCATCCAGAGGACTAGATCATAGGAGATAAGAAAGTTGGTACAAGAACAAGAAGTAAGTCTTTAAACTCAAATTGTTTAATTTGTGAGTTTGAGCCAAAATCTGTTAGTGTTGCACTAGATAATGAAGAATGGATAAGAGCTATGAATGATGAGATTGAGCAGATTGAGAAGAAAAAAACATGGTGACTTGTGCCAAGACTAGATGGCAAGAATATCATCGGTACTAAATGGATATTCAGGAACAAGCTGAATGAGAATGGAGAAGTCACAAGGAACAAAGCAAGACTAGTATGCAAGGGGTATGCACAAGAGGAAGGTATGGACTATGGAGAAACCTGTGCACCTATTGCTAGGCTAGAAGGAGTAAGAATACTACTTTCTTATGCTGCATACAAAGGATTCAAAGTATATCAAATGGATGTCAAGTTAGCATTCCTAAATGGAATACTTGAAGAAGAGGTATAC
>JAGRRI010016904.1:0-11219 GCA_018584345.1 Thuja plicata
TTTCCACATTAAAATCCATGTGTTATGTGTGTATGGTTTATTACTTTATTGTTTTACATTTCACATATGCATTTCTGGATTGATTGGTATACTCTGCATATTTACTGAGTATCGGTAAATAGTTTTTTACTGCTTATCGGTTATCAAGGAGAATAAGGACAGACAAGGTAAACCGACAGACAGTTTTATTATTTCATGGCATGCATCTTGTAGGGACTTAATAATCTGAGGTGTATTGATTGGTGGTAAAATATTAAAGGATAAATTTTTGAGGCCACTGATTCACCCCCCACCCTTCTCAGTTATTACTAACAATTGTATATTAGGTAGATTAGAGTGATTACCACATACCCTGCGACATGTGCAGTGGATGTGAGTTTATGGTGGTTTCATGGTAATCCATGAAGTTTGTAATTATGGTTTTGTAAGTTGTAATTTTTATATATATTCAAATGGAATCTTTTGATATGTTGTTTAGTTATGTTTTACTTTAGGTAATTCAACGTCATGGAACCCTTGAGTCTTGTAATCTATGTGAGTGTATGACATGTGTATAAATGGTATTTTCTTCCATGTTAATGTATGTCTCTTTATGTAAACTTTAGAAAAAAATATTATTCAGCGAACATAGTATCATGTTCTAGGTTAATCTCTCTTGGGTTCTCTGGTGAGGCATTACACTAGGAGTCTAGCTCAACTTGAAAAACCTTACTCACTCACTGCAATGAAAAACTATTCCCCAACAGAGTTTCCATTTTCTTGGTTTCTTTTTATGTTCCAATAAAAACAACAATAACCTCTTCTTCTTATGACTATTTTATAGAGGAGCCACCTCCAAATATTTGTTCATGCAAGAAAAGGACCAACTAACAAGCCCTCTCTTAATACTTGTACTCTTTAGGTCCTGCTACACCAAGGGGGGGATACCCTGTAATACCTTATGATATATCTAATATGGTACTATCAAGCAGTAATCTCACAATAACTCAACATGACCGGGAGATACTAGATAATTGGCTAATTACCCATTGAACATCAACCATGAAATGGAGCATGAGATAGGAATTCACAAAAAACTTACACAAATGTAGACTTAATAGATTTAAATTTTTATTTACATGTAAATACAGCCAATATGCAACTAAATATGCAATAATATAGAACCTTTTTAGCTTTAGATCAGTGCCTTATCCATTGGGCTATATTCTGACTCAAATACAGGAAACTGAAATCAATATTCACAAAAGATTTTTTTATCATAATACAACTATTCCAAACCCCTATTACTAACAAAATCCTAGTGTCTGTCAAATGAATCTATGCATTAATTAGAGCCTAATTTAATTTTTTCCTAGATCATAACTCTCAAATAAGTACATAAACACAGAGAAAACTATGCTAATGAATCAAAAAATTCATAACTCACAAGACACATAACACATGAGATATTGGAATTTGGATCTTTCTATTAAATTTAGAAAATCTTATTCCAGTATACAAAAAGTACACAGAGATAACTTCTTCAATAACCTACAAAAGATCTCTCAACTTTATTTCTAACTTCTTACACTATCTAGTACAAATTATACTATATTTCCCCATTTGACTGAAAACTTTACAAATTGTTTACAGTCCAAATTTTCCAGCCCCTCCCAATGATCTTGGGAATCCTTTTATAGAATAGGATTGCAACAAGCTATGGATCACTTGGAATAAGGACAAAAAAAATGACTAAGTAAAAAGAAAAAATAGCTAATGAAGTGATAACCACTTTTTTACAATAGATATTTAACATATTTTGTCTCCTGAACGCTTGGTACTTGTAACTGCTTCAAATTTGCTTGGAAGCATCCACCTGGAGTCTGTTGTCTTTGATATTGGTGATGTAGGATCTTCATATTTACCTATATCATCCAATCTATTGGGCCTCATTGTCCACTTGCATATCGTCACCTTCTCCTAGATCAACTATAATGTACTTGTCCTTCCAAGAGGTATACACCTCATCACTCAGCCAGGTGAAGTTAATGACTTCATCCTTTTTTTTGTTAATCTCTTTCCAGTTGACACTTGCCTTCTCAATTTCTTCTGACCAAAATTCAAAAAATGCTCTGGCTTTACCGACTATCTCAATAGTTTGAATAAACAGCAGTGTAATTTCTAGAGTAATTATGTTATTGGTTCTTATTGCCAATGCCTCATTCATCTGCATATGTCATAGTGCTTCATATTTTATATCAAAATTCCTTTTAAAAATATTGGGAAACATCTCATACCGGTCCTTTGAATATTCCTTTCTTAAAGCCATTACCTTCCTTATGATGATACTCCTTCTTATGTCCATGTCCATCAGTAGTTTGACACATTTATAAGTGCCAGTCAAATAATGTCAACATTGTTTTCTTCTTTGCATGTGGTATGAAAGAATTTCATTTCCCCTCTTTTTCCCTTCCATTTGTCCACCATTTGATCCCAATTGTCCTTATCTACATTGTATTCATTCAATATGCTGAAAATTTTATTCCCCTGTGAATAAATGGCAGTAGGGACCAATTCTTGAGTACAATGGATGAGGGTGTTATGTATTTTGTCAGCATACTTTTGTTTCACCCATGCCTCTGCTTCTTTAAATGCTGCAGACTACTCAACCCATTCCTTCTTTGATTTCTCTAGCTCGGTTCTTTAAGAAATCAATCTTGCTTTCTCTTGTTCCAATTCCTCTTGTGTGGTAGGATTTGATGGTGCGGGGGAAGGAGGGTAAGTTATGATAGGGCTTGATGATTATGGCTGGTGAGGATCTTGTGTAATCATCTTCTCATCGTTATAGGCCTTCATAAACACCTCATATGTTTTCCTCAGGCTCTTGAGTTCATCTTCTTGTTTCTCAGCTACCTTTAAGCTCAATTTTGTTGTTTGCAGAGTGAGGTTAGCTACTTCCACCCCTGAGGTATCTAATAGTCTTCTTACTATAAGGCTACCAGCATGCTCCACCTGATCATCCCCACCAGACACTTTATAGCTTTCCCTCTTCATATGCCACATAACAAGGGTTGCATGATCTTCACTAAATTTCACTCTCTTAGATGCTCGTCTTGCCTTTGTCTCAGTAGCATGGACAGTTTTTGTCTCCTTTCTCATAGCATCAAAAATAATGGCATCTGCAAGATCCCACTCTAGAAGTATCAATACTCCTTCCTTCTTGACCAGTGCCCTTCCTTCCTCAGGAGTTATCTTTTCAAATTTAGATATCATCTCTTGTTTTATTCCGTTTTCAATCTCTTCTTCATTCCTTGTAGGTTGTTCCTTATGTTTTTGTTGGCACTTCTCCTTGAATTCATTCATGTGGGTTCTCCATAAAAATTGTAAGAATGCCCTAGCCTTGACAAAATTGTCATCAGAGAGAAACTCATTATTGGCATGTTGTGTCAAGGGGTCCAACTCCTTACTAGCATATTCTGCAACAATTAGATCCAGTGAAGCATGCTTCAGAACCTCAGGCATCCCTTCTTGTAATTCTTGGGCTGTGACAAAAATTTGTCCAGCATCTCCCATTTGTAACAATTGTTCTGCTATAGCTTGTTCATCAATACAGAGTGGAGATTGGGAAGTAGAGTATACATTTGTCTGTTATTGTTTTTGTTCTCCTTCTATCCTTTGCCTCTTTGGGGATGGATATGATTTAGGGCTTGGGTCTAATGGCCTTTTTCCCTTTGGATCCAGGGTCTTCTCAGCTTTTTCCAAGACTGTACTATACCCTCTTCTTTGGTAAACCATATATTTCCCTGGGCGGACATTTCTGATAAGAAATATCCTGTTCATCATTGCTTTGGCTCTTTCTGGTTATGATTGAAAAATTTTATCCCTTTTCTAATTTAATGCTTGCATGATGTCTTCAAACATCTCCATTAAAGATTCCATCTTTTTATCCCAAGGCTGAAAATCCTTTAATGGGTCATACAACTTATCAAAGTGTTGCACAAAATATAGTCTCTTCTTGTATGCTAGCCATTTTTATTTCTTTAGCTCCTGTTCTGTCAGATCAAATTTATTTCTGATTAAATCTTAAGGATAGTTTAAATGGTAGTGGAATATGAGGTATCTTGTTTTCTCCCTGAACATATCTTTAATAAAAGCCTCCAGGTCAGCACATCTTGAAACTGCATTACTCAAATGATAAGGGGCCATATATGTATCTAGGTGTTTCCACCCTCCCTTGGTAATAATAAATTGATGGGCAGTTGTGATATTGGGAAAGATGGTTCCTCTCCCTTTTTCGGTTAATGCTTCCTCCTGCAGACCTCCAAATTGCCTTATTATTTTAGCCAACCCAAGCTTAATAGGCACTCTGTAAGGTATTATATTAGGGACTCCCTTGAAGCCATAAATTATAAATACTATTGATACTGAGTAAAGAATAACATCTCCCCAATTATGCACTATTTTTAGTTCCTGACTATATTCCTTAGGCCTCAATAATTGCAAAAGTGTCAAAGGCATCCTGGGATCATTAGTCAGTAACAATGCCCTAACTCTAGCAACAAAACATCTATAAAAATTAATGTAACTTGCTTCTTTGTTATCTCATGACATTTCTTCATTCCACAACTCTACTGGCATATCCTTATCATCTTTGACTTTTGTCAATTCCATCTCCTTTTCAAAGTAATTTGCTCCTTTGAATAAAAACATGTGCATCAGTAGGGAATACCATGTAAAAGGCCTAGTCACCTTTTTGTCTCGGATGCCTATCAAACCTTCATGTATTAAGTCTACAAGATATGGAGCAAAATCAAAAATTATGGCCAAATGAGGATGCAAAATTTGTACCATCATAAACATATAATGGATGGGCATTTCCTTCTCTTCATCATCACCATAGATTTGACATAGAGCCCTATATACTCCTCTAGCCTTTGGGGTAAAGTAATCCAATTTGAAAGGTTCTTGGGTATTTGGTCCTACCATGATCAAATCCCCAATTTTGTTAAAATATTCCTTTAAGGGTCCATTTTTGAAATAATCCCTTTAGGCTTGATATACTTCTGTAAATTCTTTGAAATCAATTTTGTCCATAGGGGTTTTCTCATCACTCAACTTAAAGATCTCCCTAATTTCCTTTGTAGTTATACTGACCATGATATGTCCATCCTTATCCCTGACCACCCTAGATATTTTGTCATATTTGTCAGCTATTTACATAAGCATGTTGATATCCATGAAAGCCCTAGGCACCACTAACTTGCCCACATCAAATTTCCACACATTACTATTACGAGCAAAGGCATTTCTCTGGCCAAAAACTACTCTAAACAAAGCCAAACCAGTCATTCCTATATTTGCATCCCAAGCTCATTGTCCCAAATCATACAGACCTTCACCAATTTTTAAATGTGGAATCTTAGGGACCAGTTCTCTGATTTTTGTTGAATCATTTGTTGATCTATTAAATTGCTGCAATAAGTCATCACATACATTTCTGTCTTTGTAATTAATGTTGCCCTTAAATTCTCTCCTAGGCGGCATCTTCAAATTAGGATCATTATAAATCTAATGATTCAACAAATTTTGATAACATAATCTAATGACTGCAAGCCCTAATATTTCTTCAGACTTTTAAAATCAGAAAAACTTGCATAAGAAGTTTACCCATTCTGCAGACACCTTTGGGAGTTAAAACATGATCAATGTAGCTTTGTTTCGCTCCACAAAATCAACAATTAAGCTGAGTAATAATTGAATAATCAATCACATAGAAATCTCATCATTCCTGAGCATTAAATTTTAACTGTGGAAAGCACACGTTCGCCATTACTTTGTCTGAGTTCAAACTCTTGCAGCTAACGGTTCAGATTTGCTAGATTAATTCATTTGAAATACGACCGTTGATCCTAACAATTTCTCTTCACATTGAACATCTCACAACAAGTCTTTTACAATGTTCATCTCCTCAAACACGTGTCATCATGATGCAATCCCTTAAAGCTTATCCTTCAGGTACTTTCCATCTGAGGCTTTGCGCCCACCATTAGATCTTTCTAAAGATGCTAGCACTTTATCTCACTTAACACTGATAGAGGGCCCTAGCACTTAGGACATGTGTCACAACAGCACATTCCCTTCATGTTTATAGATCAATCACTTTACTCTTTAGGCTTTATGCCACCCATCCGATCTTTTATGATCCTCACTACCTTTAATCAACCTTATGACCAGCAGTTTTGATATGCAGGGACACATGGCAGCACAGCGCAATCACTTAATGGTTAAAGTCGCATCATCTTTTATTGGAGGCTTTGTGCCAGCTGTCAGATCTTCGTTAACTTGTCATATCTTTACCCAACAAGCTTTCCATTAACCGCAGTCTTCAAATTTCTTAGACGGACATGTGTCATCACAGTGTGATCTCTTAAAAATAATCCTTCAATCATCTTCTCATCCCGGGTTAATGCCAGCCATCAAATCTTTTCAAAGATGCCGTATATTTAGTGAATATTTAATTATCCTGTTGAAACCATTGGACACCCAGTGTCACAATGGCGCTTTCCCTTAAAGGCTATTATATCTGCATTTTTATCATAAGGATTTGTGTGAGCCATCGGATCAAATCTAACATATGCTCTATTTAACCTCATATATTCGATCATGCTTGGCCCCACTGAGGACACGCTTTACCATGGTGTAATCCCTTGAAGTTAATTCATCCACATCTTTGATATGAGGGTAATGCGCAAGCCATTAGATTAAAAAAGTGTCTGTAGATATCCTTTTATCTGTATCTCCACTGTAGTCGGTCCCACCAAATACACATGTCATCACGGCGCATTTCCTTGATGCTTAGCTCTCAGTCATCTTCTTATTGCAGGAATGCGCGAGCCATCAGATTAAAACAAACTTGCTCGTGACTTGACACAATATATTAAAATAATTTACACGCTCTCAGACAGGAAATATTAAAGTGGTTAGGAATTTCTGAACTATTGAAAACGGCCCCATTTAAAATATGACATAGTTGACACATGACTTAAGTGGTCGAAAAAGTAATGCACAATTAGAATCCACTTTGATACGTAGGGTTTAAAACCAAATTTACACCTTGAGATATGAAAGCAAGGGTTTTTCAAGTATTCTCATAAGACTTCTACGAAAATAGACCAAGGACTCATTATTTTGAAAAAAAAATTAACTAGACCTAACAAGATGTGTGCATTCATGTTCCACTATTTGCAACATTTATACACCTAGAATGTTATATCCTAAACCTTTGTTGATGGTAAAAGGATGTCCTCGGATAACAATTAAGGGTAAACCTAGAGATACTTTGGATTAATTTCTTTGATAACATAGGTTTAGTTTTACAACTTATCTCACACGGAATAATCCTTTACCTCCTTCTCAACCTATGCTTCCTCAAGCACCTAAGTTTCCATCTTCTTTTAAGGAGTATGACTTAGTTGAACAATTACGTGCTACTCCCGCTAAGATTTATTTATGGGAATTATTTCAAACTTCCCAGACATATCATGAGGCATTGCAAAAGGGTTTATCTACCCTTCCTGCTTCACCTCCAAACCAATATAATATTAATTCCTTTTTGGAGTGCATGCATACTATGCCTTCTCTACCTCCTATTTTGTTTACTGATGATAATTTACCTTCTATCGAGGTGAAGAATCAATATGATGCTCTTATGGTTGTTATTTCTATTAATCAGAGTATCATTCATAGAACATTAATTGGCAATAGATTTGGGCTTAATGTTTATAGAATGGATATTCTTAAGGAAATTAAGGCCGATCTTACAACTATTCAACTTGATAACGTCCCTATTTGTGGATTTGATAATATTGCAAAGAGAACTTTGGGAATTGTTACGCTACCTATTAAAGTTGCTCTGGTTATTCTCAATACACCTATTCATGTTATGTGTGGACCTCTCAACTATAACCTTCTTTTAGGAAGACCTTGGTTACATACTATGTATGCAGTTCCTTCTACTCTTCATCGCAAGGTTAGGTTCATTTATAACAATTTGATGTATACGTTACATGCAGATGATTCGCCGAATCCTTTCTTAAATGTGGAATATGCTAATGTTTCTGAACCTCTTTAACCAAGTAAAGAACCTAAAAAATCACCTAAGATTAAACAAACTGAGGTTCCATCTTCTTCTTTGACTGAGGATGATTGGGGAACATTGGACTTTAATCCTTCTTTTATTGGAGAATATAAGGTTTCTGATTTGGAATTCATGAAACAACAAAGTGGGTTTGAAAACCAATTTTTTACTCCTTCCCCACTTTCTACAGAATTAAAAATTAACTTTGTTGTTGCTTCAATTAATGAAACAATTGAACAATAAAACTTGATTGCTATGACAATGTGACATATGCGACTCCTTTGACTCAATCTGATATGGCCGATAGATATGGTTCTGGTTATCATCTGCTTAAGAAAATAGGATTTAATGGGAAAGGATGTGGTAAATATGAACAAGGTATCCAAGTACCTTTGGACAATGAAATTTATGATTATACGTATGGATTGGGGTTCAATCCTTACAAACAACCGTCAGTTTTTCCTCTCAATCTTAATCATATCTTTGATGGACATTTGAAGTTGGTTAACCCGCTCATCCTTGACATGGGTGAATTACCTAGCTTGGATATTTTTCCTGAAGATGAAGCCTTGGCAGAATTTTTAGCAGCTTATGAGGATCTACCTATGTTTCATCATAAAAAAAGGAAGCCCTATTGTCTAAATACAGAAGCTTATTTTGGAGAACATGATGAATAGGATATTTCTCCTTTACCTATGGATTCTCTGATACAAAGTAATTTGGTAATAACTGAGACTATTGAGGTCCAAGTGGATGCAAATGACTCTGAGAAGATGATAGAAATTGGGAAATTTTTTAATCAAGATGAACGTGATCAGTTGGTTTCCCTTTTACTTGAATATAAGGATATTTTTGCTTGGACATATTCGGATGTGCCAAGTATAGACCCTAAGATTGTTACTCACAATATCATTCTCAAACCAAATATTAAACCTATGAAGAATAAAATCCAAAAGATGAATCCACAAATTGCCTTATTAGTTAAGGCTAAAATTTAAAGATTATTGGATGTTCATCCATTCTATTGATCACTCAGATTGGATTTCAAACATTGTAGTCATTTCAAAAGGAGAAAATAAAATAAGAATGTGTACTGACTTCCAATATTTAAATAAGGCATCCTTAAAATATGTTTCCCATTACCTAATATTGATATGATTGTGGATTCAATAGTGGTTCATGCTCTATTATCTTTTATGGATGGCTTTTCAGGTTATAATCAAGTCTTTAGTCCTACTAAAGATCAACTTAAGACCGCATTTATAACACCTTGGGGAAAAATTTGTTGGGTCATGATGCCTTTTGGATTAAGAAATGGGGGAGAAACTTATCAGCAAGCCATGACTTTGATTTTTCACATTCATAAGATTCTTGAGGATTATGTGGATGATATCTTGGAAAAATCTATCCAAAGAGAGGATCATGTTAGTATTTTACGACAAATATTTGAAAGGATTAGAAGTTACAATATGAGATTGAATCCTAAGAAATGTGCCTTTCGAGTGGATTTCGGTAAATTATAAGGGTTTATAATCTCTACGCGAGGCATAAAGGTTGACATTGAAAATATTGATGCTATTGTTAATATGCCTCCTCCTAAGAACATTTCTCATTCATGAAGTTTACAAGGAAAAATTCAAGCTATACGTCGCTTTGTTTCCAACTTGGCTGATAGAACTATTCCTTTTACTTCATTTCTTAGAAAGGATACCACTTTCTATTGGAATGAATAATGTAAACAATCCTTTGATAAATTTAAGGATTATCTCGCTAATCCTTCTATTTTGCAGCCCACTCAATTTGATAGACTATTTTATCTATATACTTCATCTACTCTGAATGCGGTGAGTGTGTTGTTGGCTCAACATGATAGTGAAGGTAAGGAAAGACCTATGTATTACATTAGTTAGACTTTACTTTATTATGAAACAAGATATACCAATTTGGAAAAATAATGCTTAGCTTTAGTTTATGCTTGTCAGAAACTCATGAATTATCAATTAAATTTTGAAGTCAATGCGATTCTTAAATTTGATCCTTTGAATCATCTCTTCTCAAAGACTGATCTCTCTGGCCATCTTACAAAGTGGGTGATGTTAGTTATGGAATTTGATCTTAATTTAATTTCTCAAAATTTAATTGAAGGAAAAGCTTTAATGGATCATTTGACTGAAGCTCCTTTTCCTCATTCTGATACATGCTTTACTTCAATAGAATTCCCCGACGAAAACATTCTAGCTATTAAACAGGATGATGTTTGGGAATTATATTTTGACAAATCTAAATGTAAGAGAGGTTCTGGTATTGGTATTATCTTGATCCCTCCTTCAAAAAAACCAATCCCTATGTCATATAAATTGACTTTTCCTTGTACTAACAATATTGCGGAGTATGAATCTCTTATAGCTGGCTTACGAGCAGCTTCATCCCTTAATATTAAAAACTTGGAAATTTATGGAGATTCGCAATTGATTGTGAAACATATTAGAGGAGGTTGTCAGACTAAGAAATATAAAATGACACAATATAGAGATTTGGCTCTTGATATTCTTTATCAATTCTCTTCCTATATGATTCAAACTTTACCTAAGAAAGACAATCAACATGCGGACGCCATGGAAAGCGCAACTTATTTTGTTTGTCTTGAGAATAATTCTGAAGACTTCCAACTTACTATACATACTCTTAAAAACTGTACAATTTCCAATAAGGTTACCTCTAATTGTTTCAATTTGAATTTGGATGAATGGTATTCTCATATCTATCATTTTGTGAAAGATGGTACCTTTCCTGAATCGGCAACAAGGAACATGTGCAATCGTATTAGGAAGCTTGCACCACGTTATATCATTTTAGGAGATACGCTTTACCAATTCTCTTATGATGGTTTCCTGCTAAGATGTCTTGGTAGAATTAAAATTCCAATAACTTTGGCAAAAGCTCATTTTGGTTCTTGTGGGGGACATTTTGTTGGAAATCATTTAGTCAATAAAATTCTTAGAATGGGATATGATTGGAAAACTATGGAACAAGATTCTTTCATGTTTGTTAAGAAGTGGACCCTCAATGTCAGCAACGTAGTAATTTGATTCATGCTCCTTCT
>JAGRRI010017084.1:0-10734 GCA_018584345.1 Thuja plicata
AACAATTTAATTCAAATAAAACAGAATTAAATCAAAGAAAGAAAACAGTTAAAGCAGGAAGAAAACAATTTATTGTATTCTTTTGAATAAAGCTTTCTATTTTAAACTGGCTTTTCTATCTGTTTTACTTCAAAGAGGAAAGTTTCTATTCTGATCATCTTAGAGTATATAAAAGAACTCTCATTCTTCATTCAAAACCCCCTGAATTTCTGAAGAAAATATGCATTGTTAGAATATTGAATTATTGTCTCATTTACTTGCTAATCTCATATAGAGTAATTTCATTTTGCAATAAGATAGTTTCAATTTCTAGATTAATTGCATTGAAATCATGTCTTAGCTTAATCTCTCATATTTCATTTCTTAGTATAATCTTGCATTGTATTGCATCTATCATGATAAATCCTTCATTCCTAGATTGGTCCATGGTTGTGAGACTCTCGTCCTGAGAGCAATTTCAAAAACCCCGTCTGGATAGAAGGCAACAGGTCGAATCATGCAGGCAGATAAAATGAATAATCTCATATTCAGTCTTGTGTGTACCTGGTGAAGAAGGACTATGTTGAAGTGTATGGTGAATTAACAAGGCCAAATTTACCGCATACACAACTTGATTATGGTCAAGGAGATAGAACAATATAAAACTATATTCATAACTCCTTTAGCACTTATGTCTATGTGAGAATGTCATTTAAGTTAAAATATATATATATGCTCAACGGTCATCAATGTGCATTTATATGCCTCAAATGAAATCATGATACTATATTGAGATTGCCTCGTAACCTATTCCAAAAAATGCAAATTTGATGTTAAAAGTGGTAAACTACTAAGGTGCAATATATCTAAGAATGGGATAAAGAAAAAATACGAAAGTGTAAAAGAAATTAACCTCATTCCTAGGCATAATGTAGTCAATAGTGTGTAGTTTTTCTTTGAGCAAATCAACTTCATGAGTAGATACATACGTGTTTTTTCGAAGAGAAAGGAAATCTCCAAGTTTTTCAAAACATAAAAAAGAATAACTTGGAGTCATGTTTCAAGGCATTTTATGTGATCGAAGCCATCAAATAATCGCCAGCTTTTGTAAGTCTTGACTATTCCATACTCTTCTAGCTCTTCTAATGTGTCTCCCTTCATACTATTTTCTTCATGTTTGTCTAAAAGAATGAGGATGGGTATGAACAACATATTGCACTTCTCCATAAATTTTTGCAAAAGTGCAAAACTAGAGTATTTAATAAAAGAAAAACATGCTTATTCCATTATTGAAGCCATTAAGAATTATAAACCATATTAAATTGCAACAAAGACCATTACACGTGTCACATAGAGCAGTAAAGAATGTTTTTACTCAGTAAGAAGCCTTAGAAAAGAGATTCAAATGGATCAATATGATCCAAGAATATGGCATTGAGGTACAACATATAAAGTTAGTTAAAGGTTAGGGATTAGCCAAACTAATGGCAAGTATAAATTTAGAGGTAGTTGACATTAATGTAGCTACTTTATAGACATGTTTTAACATAAATGAAACTTGGTATCATCGTATCTTAAATACTTATGGTTAAGTGACCCAGCATTCATAATATTTCCCAATATAATGTTTTAATTATATAAAACCACCAAACATTTCCCTTCAACCAAATCTATTTGATACTTCACTCATATAATATAGCCAAGGTATGAGACATAAACATCCGACAAGTTATGTATTTTTGTGCTAATTGGCACACATCCATTAATATTGTCAATATACAATCATAACAATATAAAAAATTAATTATTTTTCGCCACAATTTCAAAGCATTGAGGTTCATAGCTACTCACGAAATGGTCCCCAATCATGGGATGATTTTGAATGCACCTACAACGGCTTCGTCTATTGCACCTTTGTTAGGGCCTATGTTCTCCACAAAGCAAGTATTGAGCACAATTCCATAGAGTTTCTTGACTATGGAACGTATGGACGCAGGGACAAGTTTCAAGGATGGGTGGACCAAGGGCCTAAGTTTGGGAGCGCAAAGGGGACATTAAGGAATCTACAATGCGGGGGTGGCACTAATATAAAAATCAAGGTGAATTGAAATATTTAAGGCTAAAATCTATAATAAAATATCACTCTGAGTGCCCCATGAAAGGTAAACTAGGCCAGTGATTGGATATATATATATATATATATAGAGAGAGAGAGAGAGAGATTAAATTCATAACAATCCAGATTCAAGGGATTCTATTCACACAAAATGAGTTCATGATTATATATTATGAGTAACTGTAGTTAAATTCCTAATACTCTCCAACGGTCAGCTAAGTTTGGTTTTGACCCTTTTTGTGTTGATCTTATAGCCGGGTGTGTGGCAGGAAAATAGGCTGGTAAATTAAAATTCTTTGTGCATTCATGTTTTAATGAAGGATAGTGTTGGCTGAAGGGTTGAATTTATTCATAGGGAAGTTACCTAAGCCTACTACTGTTATTCTCTCAGTATCAATTTTCCTTTTATGTGATTAAACAAACCAGAGATTTTTAGTAAAAGAAGAACCTTTCATTGTAGTGAATTAATGAAACCATCTAGAAATAACAGCAACAAACTTGTAAGTTGATTATTGTTTTTTTTTTTTTAACAAATAGAAGGTTTGGCTTCTTTGATTTAGTAATCTGAAATCCCATATTGGAAATCTTTGTCTGTTGTTCTTGCATAGGAGTTGTTAGACTTTAGTTGAGAAAATTGACCTTGCTGGAGTTTTTTTTTTTTGAAAACCATTTTCATTGAATGAAGATCTAAAACTATTAATTCTGTAGTTTGGTGTTTTTTTTAAAGTTGGGATTAAATTTCACTTTCTTTGTTGAAGTGTATCTTGTATTTGAATATTTGTTAAAGTTAGAAAACATATTGGAAATGTAAAGGAAGGTGTAGGAAGTGGAATCCTAGGAAAGGGTAATTTTTATTTTACATTACCTGCCAGTAGAAGTCTGGTTTAAAAAGTGCTTTGGCCAAAGCTTGGTAACACATGTTTGCTTAAATGTGTATGGTTATGTTTCATCTTTCTGAATCTGTGAATAGAATCTATTTAGAAACTTGTAGAAAGTAGTTAGAAATCACAGACACACCAGATTCCTTCTGATCCACCAGGCTGAGAGATAGACTTCTTGGGCAGAGTCGGTGCGCTTTTCATTTCAGGATGAGCCTCGGGGGAGCTAACCACTCCGTGGTTGGGTGGATTAAGCCCCTTAACCACACTCTCGTCCTGAGATTTTCATTTGAACAGGAGTTCGATGGCTTAGGAGACCGGAGCATGCAGATGGACAGTTGTCCGATGGCATTTATGATGTTGATTTTGTGGCCTTATGGTCTTGTACATGATGTATTTGATTTTATCTTTCCATTATGATGTAAGGTATTCGACATAGATGGTCGACATCCTGAATATTGAACATTGTAATTTATTCTTTTATGGAATTATGGCAATTCAACAATTTGGTCGATTACTCTTGGTTGTATTATCTTCATGTGATGTCGAAATGAATATATGGAAAATAGAATTATGTGTTCATGATTACTTGATTTCTTGAACTTTTTGGTCAATTAGTCTTTAGCGTTGACCAACTATGACTTTGGAATCGACATTGGAGAAATTTTAGCATATTTAGCTTATGTGTCTTTTATAGGAAAAAAATGGTCTTTACATGTGGTATCAGAGCTATGTTTAAACATTGGGACCTAGCTCTTCTATTGCTAAGTTGTGTACTTATACTTGGTGCAGGAGATAATCTGACACCATGGATACCAAGAGTAGTAAACGGGCTAGTTCCAGCAATGATCAGAATGGTGAATCTAACCAGAGACTTGATCAGATTTTGGCTCTCTTAACCCAGCAGGGTAATCTCTTGCAGCAGCAAGGAGAGCGTATGGATAATCTAGAGCAGGATTTGAGAGGTAGACCAGATGATGGAGAGAGAAGGAAGAGGGAAGAAGATCTAAGGCTTGAGGCTCAACGTAAATAGGAATAAGATCAGAGGCTTGAGGCTCAGCGTAAATAGGAAGAGGATAGGAGGAATGAGGAATAGATGAAACGCAATGTTGATCTTAGGGCTGCAGCAGTACCCAATAATAGGGAAATAATAGCAAAGAAACTGAGTAAGGACCTCAAGAAGATTGTACCTCCTACCTTCAATGGTAAGACTATTGGTGACGAGGTTGAGGCATGGATTGTATCCATGGAAAAGTATTTCCACGTTCGCAATCTTTCTGGCGAATCTAGAGCAATGTGGGGTGCTTTTTAGTTGACTAGGGAAGTTGGTACATGGTGGAATAATGAGATGGCTGAGAAGAGGATGCAGCAAGGAGAGATTTCTTGGGATGATTTCCTTGTTCTTTTTCGTAAGAGGTGGTTACCACAGTTATATTATGACTGGAAAGTGGCTGAGCTTCAGAACCTGATACAGGGGGTTTTGTCTATTACCCAATATCACGAGAGGTTTTGCCACTTGTTTAAGTATGTACCACAGTACCAGCAGGATGAGCGGTTTAGAACCCACAAATTTATTCTTGGGTTACGTCTTGAGATTGGATCTGAAGTTGACATGCATGAGCCTGAAACTGTGGACTTTGCTTTTAGGAAGGCATTGAGGCAAGAGTAGAAACTGCAGCAGGTGTCTTCAGTAAAGAGTAATCAGAGAACTAATACCTCTCAAGGATTTAAGAGGAAATTCCAGGACAATCAACCTAGGGATTCTAGACGATGGCAGGTTCAGAATATGAGAGGTAAAGGTAGAGGGAATACTAGCAGGAATACCAACAACCATGAGGCTCAGTATTAGAATAGAGGCAACAATAGGAATGACAATAGGTGGAGTAGGTCTAACGGTAGGAAAGGACCAGTGGGTGGTTTCTTCACTTGTAGAGGTGACCATTATGTCAATTCATGCCCTCAGCGTGCAGTTCATAGAGATGGTAAGGGTCCCCAGACTCAGCATCATATTCATGCAGCGGTTGATCATAGACAGACAGACTTTTAGGCTACCCCTATCCAGTTGGCCGGTAAGCTCTTTGGCCAAAATGTTTATATTTTGATTAATACATGAGCTACAGAATGTTTTATAGATCCTAGAGTTGTTTTTCATTTTTCTGCTAAACCTGGATATATGTCTAAACCATGGATGGTAGAATATGGAAATAGGGCAGAGCGTAAGGTTGAGCAACGTTTGGCTTGCAGTGAGATAGAACTTCCAAACTTTCAGACGCAAGTAAATCTTTTTGTAGCCCCATTAGGTTCCTATGATGTCATTTTGGGCATCAATTGGTTGACTGAACATAAGGCATTAGTAAATTGTAAGGATAAGTCAATTGAATGTCTTGATGAATCAGGTAAACCAACAATACTTTTGGATGAGAAAAGACCTTTTGAGCTTAGGCAGATTTCTACCATGCAATTGAAGAAGGCAAAGAGGAAGGGATGCATGATGTATGTAGCATATGTCAAAGATCTTGACACTCCTATTTTAGAGCATTATCCTATCTTGCAGGAGTTCCAGGATGTGTTTCTAGAGGATTTACTAGAGTTACCTCTGAAGAGGGAATTTGACTTCTCTATTGATGTAATGCATGGAACTAAGCCTCAATCCAAGGCTCCTTATCGTATGACCACCACTGAAATGTATGAGTTGAAGACTCAGTTGATGGAACTCTTGGATAAAGGGTTCATTCGTCCTAGTGTGTCACCATGGGGAGCTCTAGTTATCTTCGTGAAGAAGAAAGATGGTACCTTGCGGTTATGCATAGATTATAGAATGCTTAACAAGGTGACTATCAAGAACAGCTATCCGCTTCCACGAATAGATGAACTATTCGATCAGGAGAAGGGAGAAACAGTGTTCTCTAAGATTGATTTGAGATCCGAATATCATCAACTCCGAATCAAAGAAGAGGACATATCCAAAACAACTTTCAGGACAAGGTATGGACATTATGAGTTTGTCGTCTTACCTTTTGGACTAACTAATGCACCTGCAGCATTTATCAACTTAATGAACAGTGTATTCAGAGATTGTCTAGATAAGTTTGTTAAGATTTTCATTGATGACATCTTGATTTACTCCAAGACCATGGAGGAGCACTTACGAATAGTTTTACAACGACTTAGAGATAAGAAGCTTTATGGGAAGCTATCTAAGTGTTCTTTCTATCAGAAGGAGATTCATTACTTGAGTCACATCATCTCTGCAGATGGAATTGCAGTAGATCCAACAAAGATTAAAGCCATACTTGAGTGGCCAGCTCCGCAGAATGTGAGTGAAGTTAGAAGCTTCATGGGACTCGCAGGTTATTACAGGAAGTTTGTGGAGGGATTATCCGAGATTGCAGCACCTATTACATCCCTTCAGAGGAAAGGGAAAAGATACGAGTGGACTGATGTATGTGAGCGAGCCTTCCAGTTGTTGAAACAAAAACTCACATCCACTCCTATCTTGATTATACCAGATCCGAATGGGCATTTCACAGTGATTAAAGATTCTTTGGGTGAAGGTCTTGGAGGTGTGCTTATGCAAGAGGGTAAGGTAGTGGCTTATGAGTCATGGAAGCTGAAACAGTATGAGGTTAACTATGCACCTCATGACTTGGAATTGGCAGCAATTGTGCATGCTTTAGTGATGTTGAGACATTACCTTTTGGGTAAGCCATTTGAGTTGAAAACAGATCACATGGGACTTAGGTATATCTTCACACAACCTAATCTCAATGCGAGACAGAGACGTTGGTTGGAGTTTCTGAGTGAGTATGATTTTGGCATTGAGTACATTAAGGGCAAGCAAAATAGTGGCAGATGCTCTTAGTAGGAGAAAACATATTGTAGCTATCTCTATTTCTAGGACACGGTTGAGGGATAACGTGTTGCAAGAGCTTTCAAGTGATGATCATTATGAGATGGTCAAGTCAGCCTTGCACATTGATCCATCAGATCACCTTGATGGATACTATTTTAAGGATGATTGTATTATGAGATACCAGAATAGGATGTACATTCCCGACCAAGCAAGGTTGAGGAAGGTAGTACTTGAGGAGATGCATTGCACTCCATTTGCTGGACATCCAGGGGTAAACAAGATGATTGTCGATTTGAGGCCACTCTATTTTTGGCCAGGGCTTAAGCGTGATGTGATAGCTTATGTAGCTCAGTGTTTGGAATGCCAATGAGTTAAGGCTGAGCATGTTCACCCAGCGGGACTTTTATAGCCTCATGATATACCAGAATATAAATGGAAAGTCATCAGTATGGATTTTATCCAAGGTTTAGCCATGACACGACGCAGGCATGATGTAATTTTGGTAGTAGTTGACAAACTAACCAAGGTATCTCATTTCATTCCAGGGAGTTTGAGAGATGGATCCTTGGCTTTGGCCAAGAAGTTTATTCAGGAGATTTTTAGATTACATGGTGTACCAGAGACCATTATATCTGACAGAGATACACGGATGACATCAAGGCTTTGGACAACCTTGAATACTTCCTTGGGTACACGGCTGAACTTTAGCACAGCCTATCATCCTCAAATTGATGGGAAGACTAAGAGTGAATCAGGTTGTAGAGGATTTACTTCGGATGTATTGCATGGATCAGCAATACAAGTGGGAAGAGTATCTTCCATTGGTAGAGTTTGCCTATAACAACTCTTACCATACTTCATTGGGAATGACACCATTTGAGGCACTATATGGGCAGAAATGCCGCACTCCTATCAATTGGGATAGAGTAAAGGACAAGATCATTGTTGGTCCCGATTTGTTGAGAGAGATGGAGGAGCAGACGACTCTGATTCATGCTCGATTGAAAGAAGCAGCGGATCGTCAAAAGAGTTATGCAGATAGGAACCGCACTTTCAGGCAATTCTAGGAAGGGGACAAAGTGTTTTTGTGTGTGAGACTACATAAGAGCTCAATTACTTTTGGCAAGGCTTCCAAGCTTGCACCGAGATATGTGGGTCCTTTTGATGTTTTGGAGGTGATCAACCCCATTGCTTACAGACTTTCTCTACCGCCCGCTCTAGCCTGAATCCATAATGTGTTTCATGTTTCTTTATTGAAACCCTATCATCCAAATGCATCTCATATCTTAGATTGGCGTGCATTGCAAGTTCAGGATCTGGGGGTGGTGCTAGTGGAGCCTACCCGCCTCGTTGATTAGCGTACCATCAGGGTGTGTGACAGAGATGTATTACAGTATAAGGTCAAGTGGGACCAATTCTCTGTGGATAGTGCTACTTGGGAGGATGCGGATGACATGCATAGATCTTTTCCGCAGTTATTTGATTAGACTTATATATGTTCTTATTTTCAGTTACTCATGTTATATGCTCAAACATTGATACTATTATGTGTTTTTATTTGGGACTTTTAGTGACATTATGGACTTTATTGACTTGGTCGGATACTTTTGACCAAAGTCGTTATGCTTTGAGATTATGATAGATGTGTTTGACATTATATTGGATATTGTGGAAGTCAATGTGGGTTCATGTGATTTATATGTTTTGAATGTTTTATTAGTTATGTTTTGAGGTGATTTATATGATCGTATATTGGATATTGTCGTGGATTATATAATGTTGATTTATATTGCAATGACTTGATGGAAAATATGATGAATTATGGATGGTTATATGATGTTAGTTGCCATATATGTTATTTAAATACGATTTTGATTTATGGACTAACCTACTGATGATCAATCTAGTGGTTTGATAAATTTGAAAGGATTGAAGGCGAGAGTGTGGTTCTAGAGGAGAAGTTTATCTTCTTGATAATGGTTGATCGGAAAAATCTGAGTTTTCACACACCACTTAGTATTTGATTATTATACTTACGATAGATTAATGAGTTTTATTTTTAACTCTATCTCAAATGAAAAATGCAATGGTGTCTATGAAGTTTTGAAATTTATTGAAGTATTTTACAAGTGAGTTTTTAATCTTGTTTAAGTAATGATTTAATTTGAATGCAGGTACATGCATTATCTTGAACATTGTAACTTAGATTATTGATCATGTTGATGTATTTTCTTGATTTTCTTGGATATTATGGTAAATTTATTTTGATCGATTCATCGTGGACGATGAACATCTTAAGGGGGGGAGGATGTCATAACCCATATCCTATCTCCACCATCATAGGAGTCAACTAAACTGGGAAAAGTTATAGGTGTAAAAAGTAAAGGAAGAAGAATAATTAATTGTCTTCTAACGCTCAATCAATTCTATTTTTAGAAAAAGGTGGTTTATTAGAAGTAGACAACTTAACTAAACTATAGTTAAGATTGTGTTTGGCGTGGCATGAGAGACAGCGCACAAGTGTGGAGGAAAAAGTAAACTATGTAATTAAATAATAAGTAGCTATTAACGCAGAGTGGGGGAGGTATTCTCGAGGGGACGACATACTCATGCAAGGAAGATAGAAATACAGGCGCAACTTTTGATTTGAGATGGACGTTTTTATTTATTTAAAGGAGCACGGTTTTCATTAAGGCCCCGTTTGTTTCGCGGAATTGAACCGGAATTGGCGGCGACACTTCCCGATAATAATGAAATCCGCCGTTTGGAACCCCAATATGCAATTCGGGTTATGCAGGTGAAAACCAGGTTTAGGCCCAAAAATGAGCGGCGCCATCTTCCCAGTGAAAAGGTGGAATTTGATTTCATATTCCCGTTTTCGCTTTTTCCCAACCAAATTTAATAAGATCGTCGGGTCTGTCATCTTCCCGCTTTGGATTTTGGGGTTTTCTTTCGCTTCCGAATCATTTTTTTGCCATTTCCGAATCGTGCACTGTTCGACTGCACTTTGAACTGTTCGAATCATTTGCCACCTGCATGGTTTTGCCATTTTCGAGGGTTTTTGTTTCATCTCTGCATTGTTCGAATGCAACCTGCATTGTTCGACTGCAACCGTTTGACTGGAAAAGAAGGGTTTCCAAATCTGCCACCGTTTGACTGCTCTTCTCGGTACGCAGTTGCAAAACTTTTTTTCTTTTAATTCATTCTGCCTCTGGACTTTCTTCTTATCCCTATCCATTTTCAATGAGTTTTAAATCGATTACGTTTACGGCCAATTGAGAGGTCACGAGGAAGTAGCTTGCAACATTTGCTAGAATCCATTGATATTAACGTAATCTTTGTGGACATAAAATGTTATGTTATAACAAAATGACAAGATGCACGTGAAACAGTCGCCTTTCCTTCCACCTGCTCCGCACAAGGGAACTTCTCTATGCTGGTTCCCACTCCGCCTGTTTCAGATTTGTACATTTTTCTCTTCTCTCTTGTCCATTCAAAATCATTACGTTCAGATTCCACATTGCATCCTCTGTTTGGACCCTAATTCACCTGTAAAACATGAATTTTTATCATAATTTCATGGGTTTAATCATAATTTCATGGGTTTACTGTGGGGTTAAAGTTATGGTGGGTGAGTTGTAAAGCTATATAAGGACCCCCATGCCCTTCCTTACAACTCCCCCTCAATCTGTCGATCCATCTCTCTGCTGTTTGGGTCGACATTCTCTTCCTCTTCGACTCGTTGTGCTCCTCTGCTCTTCTGGTTACTCTGCTCTGGTGGATTTTCTCTTCCCACATTGTTCTTTTGTTTGGAATTGTGTTATGAAAACCATTTTGGGACTTGCCTTTTGGATTCTAAAATCATTTTGGAGCTTTTATTTTGGATTCAACTTGTGTCATAAGAGTTG
>JAGRRI010017109.1:0-11433 GCA_018584345.1 Thuja plicata
CATATGTGGTCATGCATTTTTACCAAAGAAAATGTAGTCGTGTCTATTTTGAAAGCTTAAAGCTTAACATAGAACATGAAAATTTTGGTTAAAAGAAAATGTAATATTTAGTAGACTTTGGTGAATTGTTTAGTTTTGTATTTGGCAGACTTTGGGGAATTATTCAGTTTTGAATTCGCTCTATTAACAGAAAATGTAGTATTCAACAAACTTTGGTTAAAAGAAGATGAAAATTTTGGTTAAAAGAACTAGCAAACTTTGGTTAACAACTATTTTTAAATATATTTTTATTACTTTACTTTTTCTATATGTAATAAATGTTATGCAGTCTTCATATATTTCAACATGAAAGTTGCTAAGAAGAATCGAGTTCAAAGGACAAAGCCTTTACAAAGGCACAAAAGAGGGGTTATGTTTCACTCTAATGTTGAAAATGAAAGCATTTCTGAAAGAATTTCTACAAATCCCACTGAGATACCAGCTACAATTGACATGTCGCATGTGCAAGTTAGAGGTTCTACATTTAAGAATGTACCAACAAGTAAAATGTGGACTAAATCAGACATGGACCAGGAAATTAAAGATGTTGAAGATAATGAGTATTCTATCTGAGCTGATGCTAAGAAATGGGGTATTCCTTTTAGAACCCTATCATATATGTTACAAGGTATCACAACTACAAGAAAGAGAGGCCCACCTACTATATTATCTAGTGAAGAAGAAATGGAGATTGTGCATTGGTGTTAAGAAATGACAGAGATAGGATATGGTCTTGAAATAAAACAATTGAAAACATATGTTGCTCACATTTGTGAGACTAGGGAAAACCACTTTAAGAATGGTTTTCCTAGAAATTCATGGTGGACGAGGTTTAAAAGAAGACATCCAGAGTTGGGTTTAATTACTGCAGAAGGTATAGACGGAGACAGAGCTACCATGCTTAGACCATCTATAGTAGTAGCATTTTATGAGAACTTGGAATTTTTTTACAAAGAAAAAAACTACAGTCCACATCAAATTTGGAATTGCGATGAGACTGGTGTTCAAGCTGGGAGAAATTGTGGAATAAGAGTTATAGCTAAAAAGGTTCAAGGAGTGTTCCCTATATAATGTCAAAAAGTAGAGAATGGATCACCATATTATGTTGTGTTAATGCTGCAAGTCAAAGCATTCCTGCATTCTACCTCTTCAAAGCTTAAAGGCAATTGAAAAATTATATTGCAGGTTGTGAACTAGGGGCTTGTATGGCAGCTGAACCTCATGCATGGATGACCAAGGAACTATTCCTCAATTGGTTACATCACTTTGCAAGATCTATACACTATGGAGTTTCACCTAGAAATAAACATTTGCTTATCTTTTATGGTCATGGGAGCCATGTGGCATTTCCTACAATACAAGAGGCAAGAGCTTTAGGAATTGATCTTGTTACATTTCCATCTCACACAAGCCACAAGCTCCAACCTTTCGATGTAAGTGTATTCTCTCCTTTTAAGAACCTTTCAAAGTGAGAGATCATAATGGATGGCAAAGCATCATAGATTAGAAATCAATAGATCTGAATTAGCTAGTTTGTCAAATACCAGACAGATTGAATGAGACCCTAAACAGACTGAATGCGATGCTACCCTAAACTCAACTTAAAGGATGCAACCCTAAACACAGATCCTTTATAGACGCAACCCTAGATTCCTGGATGTGAGCCAAGATTAGCCAGATGTGATATTGTTCACTAATTGCGACTCTCTACACCAAATGAGATCTTCTGATGGACTGGTCTATGTTTGCCACTTAGTTGGAAAAATGAGGAAAATTTTGTCAAATACCAGGGTCTGTCTATTGAATTTATATGACTTTGAAGGTTGTAAATGTTTATAACTATCTGAGAGGTGATATATTGAGGTGATTATCTTTTGTTTTAAATTCACACACATGAAGAAAGGTTATTAAGATGCCAAACACACCTATTCCCTATAACTAGGCTGAGATAAAAAATACTTGCTCATTGAATTAGGAACACACTCAATGATTCCTCAGAATATGACAGTCAAACAACAAGCAATGGATGCTCGAGGTCATATTATCCGAGTAGTAATATCAAGGAGGGCTTGATATAATGAGTATCTTGGGGCAATTTTGATTTTCCTTGCACAAGAATTACCAACCTTTCAGAGGTAGTCCAGGTGGTCACTAGGAGAACATTTTTAATTCGGGCATGCGTTTATAACCATCTCCCATAGACTTGCACAAGGCAAGATTGAGGTGTATATCCCTACGAGTACGTAGATGAGTGTAGTCTCACAAGTGAGATTGAAGCAGCTACGCTCTACACAACATCCAAGCATGTCCAAGAGGTAGGGAATCCTTTCTACAAGTGTCCTGAGAAAGATACAAGGAAACCTGACAGGAGAGTTGGGTTGAAAAAAGACAGAGGTGACTGTGGAAAACATAAATAACAAGAGGAAGAAATACAGATAGATTATGTATATCCTAAAATTTGGGAATGTCTCATGGTAAGAAAAGGAGCAGCCATGCAGTAGCAATGAAGACCAGATGTATCAATTTTTAAAATAAATTGTTTGAGTAAGGGTAAGTTTTGCAAAATGATAACAGATTCAAGTTCTTTTGATAACTTGGTTTGTTATGAAATGGTTAAAAAATTGCACTTGGAAACTTTTTCACATCATAGATCCTATAGAGCCTCATGGGTAAGTGATGAACAAAGCCTTGTGATTAGGGGGCAGGCTTATGTAGAAATTTCAATCAGTAATTATAGGGAAAGGGTACTATGTGATGTGGTGCCTGTGACATGTTGTCATATCCTTTTAGGAAGGCCATGGCAGTCAGAGAGGAGGACAATACATGATGGGTTAGAGAACACCTATCTAGTGCACAAGGATGGTAAGAAGTATGTCTTGAAACCTTTGCAAAGTAGTGGTTCATTTGATTCAAGAATAATTTGTTTTGGAGAGAAAGAATATGTTGATTTGTAGGGGTACCAGGACAATGGGTTGATGAAGTAAGTTCAGAGGATGGAGAGAACCTTATCGGTGCAAAAGAAGGAATGGTTAAGAAAGGAAATTAAAGTAGAAAAGTTGCAAATTTTAGGGGTACAAGTGAGGACCATTTTGTGTCCTCTAGTGGCACCATTGAAGAATGGTGAAGATCTATCCATGAAGGGAAGAAACATGGGTCATTTGGACCATTGGATGCATATGAAAGGACATTTTATTTCGGATTCCTATGACCATCTAAAAAAACAAACATTTATGATGGATGATGCATTTTGTTTTCATGTTTCTAATCATGTTGTTGGGGGATCAAAAGGAGGAGATGGAAAGTTGTCTCAAGGGAGATCAAGTTGTAGAATTCCATCAAGAAATATTGGTGGTGTGAAGACAAGATCCTTTGACTTTTGTGATAAAATTTATTCTTCACCCGGGGAGTATGGTGTAGGGGCACCCAAAGACATGAAGACACAAAGTACTTTGGAGCATGGAAGAACATCTATGAAGGTTAATTGACATGTTTTAAGGCCAATCATGGCCATTTGTAATGACCAATTCAATGTAAAGATTAATAGTCGCAAGGGTCCTGAAAAGGACCCTAGGACCAAATTGTTTGTAAGGGGGGCCAATAGTTCCTATATGGGATCTAAATAGTTAGGAGGGTCCTAGATGGGGTGAATAGATCATAGGGTGAATAATATGTAAGTCTGATAAGTTAAACAACAAATAAAGCAATAAAACAAAGGTTAGAAAATTGTGGCAAAGGGGAGACAGTCTAAAGAAAGAATTAAAATTGGCTTATCTGTCTGACAAAATTGATTTCCAGAACAAGGTTTTGATTTGCAGAATATGTTTGATGTTGAAAGCCTAGACTCTAACACGTTGGACTCATTTTGATAGTTTTTATGTTTATTTTGCATTTTGGAGACTTATCAAAGAACAAGCACAATGGACAATGTGTTTTGTAATCTAGCATGAGTTTTCATAAAAGGACAAATAGATTAATCTAAGGCAAATTTGGCTTTCAAATACAATGTTATAGACCCAATGCTTGAATGTTCCTTAGCTCACACAACAAGTGTGAAACTACTAGGACATGAAGGTCCATGACGTAGGCGCCCGTGTTTTTGTCGTTGCCAGATATTGTTGTCGTGCTAGTGAAGATCTCTTTCACTAACACACTACCCTGGAACACATATGTTGGGAATCATTGGGGGAAATTATGCAACCCCTTGCACTATAATAAGGTATTTATTCAGAGGTGAATCATGTTGGCCTCTATTTTAACAAGGTTGTAGTAGGGTCCGTGACGTTTATCCAATCAATTTGTACATGTGTGACTCACTTAAGATCCTAGTTGACCATATTGGCTACTTAGGGATATTCACCCAATCCAGGCTATGATCAACACACCTCACCTGAGCTTGGCTAGATATAAAACAAAACTTTGGTTCGCGTCTTGTTTATATACTGATCGGAAGGATTATTGGTTTAAGGTCGTTCTCTAAGGAAGAAGCGCATTCCCCAGACAGGCCTTTCTAAAAAGTATAAAGGTTTTTAATCTAACAGATTTGTGCAAGTGCACCAAAGACTCAAGACACAAGGTTAATCGATTAAACTCCAAAATTTCGAATGTGAATTTAAACAAATCACCCATACATGCACCAATGTTCAATTTTAAAGCCCAAAAGTAGGCGATGTTTTCCTGTTCTATTTTAATACACTAAATTTGAAATATTGTTTTCCTTGGTTCAATTCTTAACCACCACGTCGATTTTAAGCACCAATTTTGGAAATGTGAGGTTCAAGATGTTTGGCATACAATGTTGCTTTTAAGCACTAAAATGATAAAATGAGTTAATTTTAGTTGCTTTGTTAACCTTTTCCTCGCCACAAGCTGTCAATAAACATTATTAGTACAAAAAAGCATCTAATTAAGAATTGAAGAGTAACCCACAACTCCTGAATTCTGAGGACCACTAAGACTAATTGTGACCTTGTACTTAGCTGCAAAACATTTGATAGAATCTAAATATTTGTTGTACACTTCGCTTTGATCTTCCACTGCAATGGCTAAAATGGCTCTTTGTTGCGTTCAATAATTTGTGGTCCTTTTTATGGCTGCTCTTAGTGATCTAGCACCTAGGATGTGTCTAATTACCCTTTTGGTCATTCGTCATTGGTCAATCCTGCACAGAAACTGAGAAATCAACTAGATCTTAACAGAAAATAGTGAATTTGAATCAGATAAGCAATAATTCTGTCGATTGCGGTAATTGTCTGTCAATTGCGGTAAACTCTTGTCAGATGTGAAAGTATGTTGTCAATTGCAGTAAAGCACTTTCAGTTGCGGCAGGATGTTGTCGATTGCGGCACGGATCGGTCAATTGAGGTAGACTCTAGTTGATTACGGTAAACTGGTATCAATTGTGGTACATATTAGTCAATTGCGATACAAAGCAAGAAAATAGAGATTTGAATAACTACAGAAAATAATTGCGAAACCCTCAAATCAATTATGGCATTAAAAAAGTCAATTGCAACAATTTTTTGTCAATTATGGTAAAATACCACTGATTGAAAAATTACAAGGATATCGAGAAAAACATGAAAAAATAAATTTTGCAGCCATACGGCCGAGGCCAAAAAGTTCTGTATGTCATCTGCAAGTGATTTTTGGGCTATTTGATTCATGTCGGGTTCACCAAAATGTCATAGCCTCAGAATCCTATCTCCACAATCTCGAGTTAACGAGGGGGGTCAGTAGCACCGATTTGCAATGGGGGAAATCAATAAAATAAATACTAAGAACGAAACTATAAACAATTTAAAATGACAAGCAATAAAAGAGGAATACAAACGAATGCAAACTAACAAAGCTTGAATCTTGTATTGCCTCTCTCTACTCCTTCTGAAATGTTGTTTGTGGGTGCTCAGTATTGGTGTGGGCAACGTCTATGACTTGGGAGCGTCAAAAATATGATATTGAATGCGATGATCGCAAGAAGGCTTGATGCTTGAACCAATTTGACAGAGTAATGACATAGGAAATCTTGAAATCCTGGATGTATGATCGCAAGAAGGCATGATGCTTGAACCAATCTGACAGAGTAATGGCGCATGTAAGCTTGAAATCCTGGCTCCTTCAAATGGTTATGGAGGGTTGATTATATAGAATATGAAAATTATATGAACGGTTGAGATCAATCCCAGAGATATGAGGATGAACGGTTGAGATCAAAGGAAACTGGAGAAGCCATCACTAAACTCCACCTCCTCAACTGAGAGAGAGGAGATAGAGTTTAGTTAACTAAACAACTGATTATGAGTTACCTTTTGAACTGAAGAGGTAATTAGAGTTACCTTTTTGAACTGAAGAGGTGGGTGGAGTAACCATGCAATTAGAAATATGATCAAGAGTTCTCTTTTTTGAGCTAAAAAAAGGATTTAATTGAATATTTAATTCATTTTTATAATTAAGTATTCAACATGTGAGATAATTGAATTCTTTTTGGTTTATAATTGAATTAAATTAAATTAATTTAATTAGAAGAATTAATTAATAAGTTTAAACATATAAATTTAAACTTTAGGAAATTGAATTTAATTAATTAATGGAGATTAATCAATTAAGGTTAATTAATTAAATAAAATTAATTATTTAATTAATTTTGGGGATTTGATTAGATAATTTGGGGAATGAAATTAGAAGAAAATAGATAATTAATTAATGATTACAAAAACCATTAATTAATAGATGAAAATTAGTGTTTTTAGGGTGTCTACAATTGCAAGTTTATTTCCAGCGTGGAAGATTGAGAGGAGCGTTGTGCACTTATTTGTTTTGTTTACTTCTTTCAAACATGAAACAAACCTTAATGCAATTTGCAGTGACCGTCTCTCATGCCAACGAAGGATTTGGGTGAATTTTTAGTGACTTGAGCTATTAAAATCTACTGTACTTAGTGAACATTTTCAATGCTTAAGGGTCATTTATGTAAATTTATTATTTAACCAATAGGCTCTTCTAAATGGAAAAACCTCCCACAGAAGGCAAAGTTTGTCATTTCTTTTGCAGATTTGAGCCACTCCTACATCTTTTTGGCTTAGAAGCCATCGTTACACTTTTGCATTTCCTGCGGGGTATCCGTTGCATATTTTGAATGGTAATAATGTTGACTTGCTTTGCGTGTTATGAACGTTGTGTCTCAAATTTTTATTTAAATCTCTACACTTTCTTTCCTTTTTGCGTCTGCCTATGTACTGTTAAAATAGGATGGGTACTAAATATCTTTAAATATGTGCAATTAATTATCAAGTAGATGATCTTTTAAGTTGAAAATGTGGGGTAGGTTGAAATATTTAGTATAACTGTCCAATATTTTATTTGCAGATTTGCTTCATTGGAATAATTATTTGTTAAAATATTGTTAACGCTAAAGTTTTTTTATTTTGAATGTCAGATTTCCTAGGTAACTGAAAATATAACTTTGCGAATATGTGCTATTGTTAAATTCAGATAAAAATGCACACAAATCCTCATATTTTTTAATTTGAAAACCTCAGGAAATGTTTTTTAGTTTAGTTAAAATTTTGGGAAGTTTTTCCTTTTGCAATGTAGGAAACGTGTTTACATCTTTAGATTTTGACTGGATGAAACTCTTTAAGTTTTAAAAAAATTCTAGGTTTCACAATGATATTATGCCACATTATGTAGATATTTGTAGTCTTACATGAGTTGATGACAATTGAATAAAGTTTAGAGAATCTATTTTAAAAACTAGATATCATACTTCCATAGCTCCTATGGATCAGTTTTAGCCCAGAGAACTCTCCGAGAGAACTCTACTATCGAATCCTATTTTATTATCAATGAAATGTAATTCAATAAACTATTTAATATATGACATTTGTTAAAACTCTTGTTTATCAAGCCACAATTAAGGTATGCATAACTTATAATTTAGTTTCAGGTTTATTTATCTGAAATTCTGAAAAATAATTGCTGAGAACATAATAAGCTTTCCCTCTTTCCTTTGTTGTTAATGTTTAAGTATTAAGTTGAATGTACTAAACAAAATTAGTTTGGACTATGGATTACCACACATAATATGCAAGTAGTAGTCATGGGCTGGGGTAATTCCTACTCTGATAAGATTTAATTAATTTCTAGATAGGCATTTGACATCCTGCAATTTGTGTCCAACCTTGTTGGAGACTCTAAGCTTGGGATTTGTAAAAGTATCGGTTAGTGCATGTTGTTTATGTATTCAATTGTGTAAGAAATATTTTGCATCAATATTTTTCATCATTCTCTGTACAACTCTCATAGGTTTACCCGTTATCTTGGTAATAAATTTTAGGTTGCCTTTAGATAGCCGGCATGGCGTGGAAGGTCAACTATGCACACATAATGATCAGCAGTAGGTGTAAAGAAATAGTCACTATTCATGTGGTTGAAGTATGTAAGGCCATCATGGACCAAACCTCCATGGTTGGATGCAAAGAAATACAAGCAAAACTCACAATGTCAGGAAGTATAATAGAGTGCTTAATTGATTAAATTTTTTTGAGAAATCCTTGCAGAAATCTATTTTGTGCCGATCTTGTAATCATGGCATTCCATGCGACCATAATTCTTTGAGCTATGTTGTCAAACAGTTTACAATGCCTTGTCTATGTTTCTAGATTATACGTACATGTCTACCAGGGCACATGCTGATGCAACTACAAAATCTGATAAAAACCCACCTTCCATTCAACTATGATGGATATCCACACCTTGCTTCGAAGCTATCATCCAGTTGCGATGAGAATCACAATAATTACTAGGCACTTCCAACAGATGGACAAAAGAAAGGCTTGTAAATGGAGCTCTTGGTGAAGTTATTGACATTGTTTACAATCCTGGCTCAAAGCCACCTGAAATTCTTGCATATATGATAACACAATTTGAAACCAATAGTGGGCCACCATGTAATGAAGATGATCCAAAATCCGTACCAATACAACTTGTATCCCTCGGTAACCATAGACAAATCTCACTCACAATGGCATGGGCTATTTACCATACACAAGTCCCAAGGACTAACCCTTTAGGAGCAACAATTGATATTGAAAAAATTGAAAGACAGGGCCTAAAATTTATAGCTATATCTAGAGTCAAGTCACTAGGTGGTCTTCACATTGAGCCCCCATTCTCCTTTGAGAGATAGTAAAAAATGGAAAAAAAAATCCATACACAATTATAAGGAAAAAACAAGAAGATTGATTGCAACCAATGTCTCTTTAGAAAAAAAAAAGGTAAGTGATTTCGAACCCAACCTCTTTCATTATATCTAGAATAAACAATATCGCATGAAGTCCATTTTCACACTTTTTTTTAGCATTTTTTACAAGTGGTAGTCTACTATTAAAAGATGATATATTCATAGAATTGCATCCTTGCAGGCAATTGTCAAGCACAACAACTCAAAAATCATGGCAATCGTTGGTTGCATTTGATACAACAATTCAATTGTATAATGGTACACTTATGAGTTTTTTAACAAAAAAATATTTGTTCTCTTTGAGCTTTGTTGAGGTAACCTATAACATAGAGTTTACAAAAATAAGGAGTTTATTACTCTGATTCTAGATAGATGAGTACTCTAATTAAACTCAAATTTCCTTTATTTATAGAATTATATCTAGATTTTTAACCATATGTATGGATCTCATGCAAAACCATTACTTGGTTCATGGAATAGCTATGAGTTATACCAAATTAAACTCAATATGCTTTATTTACAAAAGTTGTATCTAGCTCTTTAATCATATGTATGGATTTTGTGCAGGACCCCTACTTGGTTTGTGTGATAGCTATGAGCTATATTCGTAACCACATTTTTCACTCTCTATTACTTGACTCTGTCTTATCAAGTCACATACTTGATACTCCATACTACCTCTTTAGTTGATGTGTTCAACATTTTGTCTTGCTATTAATGGCGTTCTTGCATAGTTTTAAACTACCATTTAGTTTGGCAATATTTGTGTTCAACATCAGGAGACCATATGGAAGATTAAAGATCTTGTCAAGGTGTTGGTGGTTCCATCCATAGCTACAATGCATTTTTTCTTAAAAGGAACTTATAGGATGATCTCTTTTCAAAAGATACTATATGCTCCCCCTCTCACTATCTAGATTATCATTTGCTCTCCTCCTGAGATTCATTTGAGTTCTTGATGGATAACTTTTAGCCTCATTGATGCAAATGAGGCTCCTTGATGTGGATTGTCTACCTCCCCGCTGTTGTATTAATGATGGAAAACTTGAAATGTTGGGTAAGGGATTATTGTCTTCTCAGTTGGAAGAATAGTGAGTGGTAGGGCGGCTCGTTTCAAGTTTGTTGTCTTTACCTCTCCAAGTTTGTGCTCTTATTTCCATTATGAAAGAAAGAAAATGGTGGAAAGAAAGGAACTGATATGTCATACATTTACGAAAAAATAAATCCACAAAAATTGTATATATTTTTATATTGTTCTGAGTTTGAACCAACATTTTGCATTCTGGTATAGATACAACATTACAATAGTTATGGATTTCAGCATATATTCCTTCTTGATATTGTATAAAATTAAAATTTTGTACATATAATGTTGTAAATAAAAAAAATTTATATTCTATTTAAATATTACTTTATCCAGTCCTATATATCAACTTACATAAAGTTTCCTATGACTTTTAGGTGCAAGCGCTAGTATAATCTAATTTTGAACTAAGATTATATAGTTAGAATTTTTTTTGAATTATTAAATTAGCATCACTTTGAAATATTCATCCTTGAATCTTCCTCCCCGACCCCAAATCTTTTGAAATTATCAAAGTGGAACCGTGTAATGCCCTCTCATCTAAAGTCTCAGTGAAATGGAATATTTAATGTGAACATATTTATAGGCTTTCTATATTTTCGACGGTGATTTTGAAGCTAGGCAATAATAGTCACGTCCAATACCAATTTCCATTCAAAGTTGCGCAAAATTTATAGCCTTTCTATATTTTAGGCTGTGAGATGACCATATTTTTGAACGTAGGTAATAATAGACACGCCGAATGCCAATTTCCACATACTATTTCAAAGCCGTGCAAATCTTCCAACCTGAAAGGCGGAAATTCAACGTGATATGACAGTAAGGATGAAGAAGTATCGTACTTTTCTCAATCATTCATTTACTACGATGAAGACTTTATCAAATATCAAAATCAAATATTAAAGTGGGGATAGTTATGAAGGGATAGACAAAGATGAAGGGAGAGGGAGGGAGAGACATAGGAAGAGGAGAGGGTGGAGATGAAGAGATAGAACAATAAAGATATATGAGGTGATAGATAGATATTTAGATAGAGAAGATCAAAGAGAAATAGAGGAAATTGGATATAGAT
>JAGRRI010017198.1:0-11114 GCA_018584345.1 Thuja plicata
ACCTATTATTTGGATGTCTCAAGGAGAATTTAATATTTCAAATTTTCTATAATATGGTTTCATTATTATTTAATGTCCTAAATAATATTTGGAATCCATTCAAACCATTTTGTAAGGCTATTAAAGCCATTAAAATCATAGTGACCTATAAGGTTATGATAAATTCTAACATGGTAAAACCACTCAAATATATCCAAATATAGTGGAATTGATGTAATTAGAGTATTTAAAATATTTTAATCATATTTTAAAAGGTTTAGTGTAGGTTTGAGGATATTTGAACAATAATTGTAAAAGTTGTTCAAAAGTTGTCAAAATTATAATGACAACTTTTACAACTTGGTGACAACTTTTTAAAAATTTGTTAAAAGTTGTTAATGGGTAGTTTTAATTTGGTTGGATGGTTTATTATGATTCCAAATTATATAAATTTGGTCTCCAAAACATTAAATTTTAAGTTGGAGAAGTTTGAAGAAGAATTTGGAATGGAAGAAAACTTGTTTTTGATGTAAAATATTTCAGTTTTCTGATTATTTTTCCTGCAAATTTATTGATGTTTTGATTGGTGCGAACTCATTTGAAATAATAAAGACCTGAAACTTACCTTTTTAGAAAGATATAAGAGTTATATTTCTTTTGGTTTTGGTTTGGTTTATTTCATTACGGTTTGTAGAAGTTATAGCCGTTTTGGAACAAACTGGTTGAATTCTGTCATAACATGAGCAACTTTGGAAAAAATGCAATAACTTTTGTTTCATTGCTTGGATTGGGCTATAACTTGGATAAAATATTTTTAATTCACTATTATTGAATCCCACCAATGGGATTGGCTTCATTGTTTCATTTATGGAATTTATTAATAAATGTTTGAGGGTTTCAAATTCTGCCCTAGTTTGAGAAATTGTTTTAAGATTGCAAAATAGTTGCATTTATTGGAATAAATGAAGTTTGTAAATGTGAATCCTACACTTGCATCATGAAGGATTTTAATATTTACAACCCAATACCCATAGAGATTGAATTGAAAGCATTAGAGGCCAAGTATATTAGAAAATCCTCTGTTGTGGATAGATTAATTCAAGGTCATGTGTCCAAAAAGATGAAGAATTATATAGCGGACATGCTGAGTACTTCGCCCTACTTCTATAAAGATCTCAATTTTTATATGAAGTACATTTCCTATGCACTATGTAGAGTTTTAGGAGTGGATGGGGGTCCTGAGAGAATAGGTTCAGCTATTCTGATGATTATCTTGGATATTCAAAGTCTACATGTTAGCACAGACTATGACTACATCCAGTATAGATAAAATGGATCAAGGGTTTATGGACATTCAGAAAAAGGAGAAAATCCCTAAATTATTTCAATATTCTTTATTGATGCAATTAATCTTGTACAATTTCCCTATCATGGATCTACATAATTTGAGACTAAAAAGATTCCACCAAGGTAAGAACAACCCTGTATATTTTTGGTTGAGGGTATGGAACTATACAACAAGGGAGAATGAATTCTATGCATTCTAAAATTAGATGGTATATCCAATTCTCAAGTGTTTAGGAGTTAACAAGTCTAGATTGCCAACTAAGGTATTACATTTGTTGAGGCCTTGTCAATTTGTAGATAAATGGCCTGGAGACCATAATTCGGGGGATTTCTATTATAAAAAGAATTTTACTTTGATAAGAGTGTATGGTTGCACCCACCCACCACATGTTCTCCCATTTCATGTGCCACCAAGGATAGTTGTGATGGAATTCATCTAGGAGTTGATGTTAACTTATAAGGAGAATCTAGCTCTACATAGAAAAGGTACTTTTACTCCCCAAAAATTCAAATTTTACAACTTTACAATTAGTAAGAGGGCTTTGAATTCAGTAAATAGATGGTTAGTTCATTACAGGATGAATGTAGCCTTGTATAGGTACATTGACATAGAAGGTTTTATTATGAGTGCAAAGAATATTTTGACACCAACTGTTCCCAATACTAAAGAACATGAGCGGTGTATGGAGGAGGACCTCATAAGAAACATGTAGGATGAATAGATTACAAGAAGAGAAGACATATTCAAAGATTTGATGGATTTAGAATGAAAATTCAAGAGGAAAGGGATTCCTTTTGGGGGTTACTTCCCAGATTTTCCATACTTGCAAAGATTAGATAAGATGATATAATCTCATAACATATTATGTAGATAGCTTGAGGATCTAATTGAACATAAGGATAGAGATCATAAGAGATAGTCTTCATCAGAGTATGGAGAAGACAATGATGAAGGATATTTAGATCCTAGCCCTCCTCCCATGGATCAACCACATGCTACAGAAAAGGCAATAGAAGAAAATGTAATAATGGATCTTACAAAGGAATCTGATATTGAAGTAGTTGATGAGCCCCCATTAAAAAATAGAAAGTACAGTTAGGGGAGAAATATTATGTGAGAAGACAAGGAAAGAAAAAGGATCAAATAGGTTCTCTTATCACTAGTGATAGAGCCTATGACCGTCAGTTAAGGAAGAGTATCGTGGAAGGGAAGAAGATCCAAAAACATGATGAAGAGGAAATTGAATTGCCTCTTAAACTATGCCAAGATGAAATATTTATGCATCGGGAGCAATTCTTGAGTGATGATGACTTCATAAAAATAGAGGAGTTCAAAAACTTTCTTATTTGGAATAAACAATAACAAGTTGCATCACAGCTACAAATAACTAAAGGTAATCCACCACCCAATGAAGCCTTGCAAGCCCTGGAAGATTATGATCCAGAGACATAAAATATGACACCTAAAGAGGCTAGACAATTGGTTAAGTCTAGTGGCATGTTACTAGTACCACGCTAGGATCTTGCATCAGCCTTTATTATTGATCAAATAAAAAGGAAACCTAATGTTAAATTATCATCAGAAACACAGGTTGGTGAGATGATTAGAGGATTTGGAAACAATCCAAAATCCCAAGCTTTAGCAATGTGGAGTTTAGCTCCAAAAAATTAGAAACCTCCTCTGATTAACATACAGGAAAAAATGGATGGGGACAAGATTATCAGGTCCATTCATAATACAAGAGATTTGGACATATCTCAGGTTCTCACTCATTTTTCTCATTTAAATCAGGCTAAAGCTAAACAAATGTCCCAGAGATATGATAAATTTTTTAATAAATCAAGTTCTATAGCAAAGGACAAAGAGTTAGGCCTGATAAAAATCAATGCATTAGAAAAGCTTGTGGTCAAGTTGACTCAAAAGATACAAGAAATCCCTAAGGTAATTTTTTCCTCCCCCAAGAAAGTTGCAGATGCAGAGGCTCGGACTAAGGATACAAGGGATGTAGCAGAAACATAGCAAGAAACCAAGGAGCATAATAAGGTTATTTTGGAATCCTTGATGCAAATTTTACAACATAGGATCAGTATCCTAAATGATAAAGTTGACTTAGTGCATAGTGCATACAAAAAGTTGCCTGACCTACAAGTGGAGGTAAATAATTATGTCATAACTTTAATTCCTTATTTTGCAACATGGTCAGTTAGGACTCAACTTTTTGAAAGGTTAGCTGCTTTGCAGCCACTTAGGCCAGACCTCCTTGAAATTGTGTGCCAAGTGGGAGAAGAAATAGATTAGATTAGTGTTACCTTGTCTTTCTTTAAATGCAAGGAAAATCAGGTAGATGCCAGAATTAATATGTTTGGCATAGAATATAACAAGTTTATTCCTCCAATAAAGGGAGATGATGATCAAATCAAGATAGTAGAAGTATGGAAAAGTGATTTTGACACCTTACTACCTAATAAAGAGGCATTTATTTCAAACAATGGTTCCACTGACATGGAGAGATTCAACAAGATTTTGGATGAGGCTTTCAAAGCTGAAACAAACTTTAATAAGTTTATAATGGATGTCAAGATGATAACAAATGCCAGATGGGAAAGGTAAAAGGCATAATTGGAAAGCATTCAGAGCTTCAATTGGCCTACAGAGGAAGATGTTGTAGCATGGTATGTTCTTATAAAGCCCAAGAAAAAGAAGACTGCAACAATTGACCTAGATATACTAGATGAAGAGTGAAGAGGACATTTGGCACCTAATCTCTAAGCACAGGGAGGATAATTATCATAAAGACTAGTGTAAGTTATCCTGAAATGGCGGTCACTAGGTCTCCTTATAACTACATGCAATTATCTAGAATATCAATAGATAAAGGTGCCAGCTATTAAAGATTTGAAGATCAAATTTGATTGTCAACAAGTTTTTTCTTTCCACCGCTTAGAGGTCTAATTGTAAGTTTTTTCTGTTAATACCTTTAGGGTTAGCTTAGCCATATGAAGCTTGTTGCATCCTTGATTTTTAAGGATTCCAAGATGGCTAATGCTCCATATATATAGCAAATAGAAAGATATTGCAAAGGATGGTAAAATCACAACTGAGAGGTATAATTTTCAATTTTTTCTAGTTTTCAAAAGCTTTTTAGTCTATTTGGATGTATTGATGCAGAAGGTTATTAATAAAATACAATGAAATTTCTTATTTCACATCTTTGATGTCTTTTTGCATTTATATTTCAGCTCTTGTATGTTTAATTTGTAAGACATCTAAAATATACCAGTTATAAGGTAATTGTGCTATTATTTGTGAGTTTCTTTCAAGGAGGGATTAAATCTTGCAAATAGTTCTAGAGGGTTAGGTTTTTGTGCAAGAATTTGATACAAAGGTGTGAGAATGAAAGGATAGTTTGTAAGGCATTCTATCTGGGATTTTATTTTGTTCTAATTAATTGTTTTCTTTATGAATGCATGTTTCATTATGACTCTTTTCCCATGATTAGGCATTGGTCAAGTCTTTGACAAGTAGTTCTTATCATCAATCAATTATAAACAAAATCTTTTATTTCTGTTATTAAGAACATATATGTAAAATTAATTGTATTGAGAAATATAATTCATTTTGGTGATTCCTTGAAGAGAAAATCAGTAGGTTATCCTTCCTAAGTCTATAAATCAAAAAAAGAAGAATGAGAATCCTTGTTTCATTATTTTTTTCCCTTGTCATGTTCATAATCCATCTTGTTAAACTTTGCATTAAATTGGTTGTGTTGACCTGCAATATGTGTTATCATTTGTTGCAGTAAAAGGCAAAAAACAAATGTGTAATTTTAAGCCCACTGTTGATTTACCAAGAAATAACAATCTGAGAAAGGTATAACTACCTGAGTTATGTGGGGCTCAAAGAAGGAGGATTGTATCCTTGTTAATTATTCTTTTACCTATATGAATCAGGAATTGGGAATCTAGGAGTCAAGCTTGATAGTTGTATTGTGATTCTACAAGAAAAAGTGCTAACAATAAGCAAGAATGCTAAAAAACTAAACCAATGCCATAGAGAACAACTACATAACACAAAACATAATCTGCATGCATTAATTCACTCCATTCAATCCATTAAATTATTGGATGATGGCTTTGTTAACAAAATACAGTCAAATTCTCTCCTTATCAACACACAGTTCGTACTCAATGACAACCAACTATCAGATTAGGGTTTACTTGACCTTATATATCATATTCCCACATTTTTGGACCCTCACGTTAGGATTTGGGAACCATTAAATCCCTTTCCTAGTTTAGTTTTAAACCACTTCATATGACCTTAAAACATTCAAAAACATCATAATCATAGGTGCCACTCCATTTTGTATTTTTGGTCAACCTTTGACCCCTTGGTTGACTTTCTAGGACTTAAACCCCTAGATCCTATTTGATCACATCAAACACTAAACCCTAATCACTCCTACCTCTAGACACAAACAAAACACACTTGGGACTTCATATTTAGTCCTTATTAACTTTGGTGGTTGGCCAAACCAACCTACAAGCCAAAATGTTTTAAAGATCTCTACAAGACCTTAAGGTCATCCTACACTATCTAGTCTTTATTTTAGATCTGATATCATGTAAAAAACATTATCTATGTTAATCCATGTGGAGATATTTTTATATTTTCTCCATTTTCCTTAAGGAAAATGGTTTCTTAGGAAATATTTTGTTCATCACTAATATTGTAAAGTTTGTTTACAAAACTATACAGAGTTGCTTGATATCAAATGTGTCGTTGTCAACACCCATGCTATTGAGCCAAAGGTATTTGATACATGATATGCTCTTGAAATTGAATAGAAACTACCAATTCCCTTACTGATTCCATTATTTCTTAGGCCCTTACTGATATCTTCAGGACCTTTAAGTCAGAGTATGCTTTCCATGTGTCATCAAGTTTACTCATGGCCCAGGGTAATTTGTAACCTATACGGTCATCTAATATGTCACTAAATTATTAGTTTATGCCAAGTTTTTTGTTGGAAGATTTGGGTAGAACATAGAAGTATTTCAGAAGGACTTCACCTAATTTTGTTCTATGTGTGTTTCAACACTTATCAAATGAGAAGGCTATCTTCATTCCTTTGGACTAGAATGGACACATGTGGGAAGAAGTGATTGCCCATTTTAGAGTGAATTCATCCATTTTTTTGTCATTTGTTGATGATTCAAATCTGGATGAGATTGCTAAAGAAATTTTTTGGTCATTGGACCAAGTTTATTGGAGAGATCAAACTAGCAGTTTTTATATTTTGAAAAAGAGAGCATTGACTTCTGATAAAATTCCCTTCATTGCCAAGATGTCCTCAAGAGCCTTGTGTCAGATCTATCCAGACCTTCAATATTTTTTTGTGAATATATTGTTTGTGCAAGAAATCCATGATTTTGATGGCTATGTTAGGATACTATAGAATCTTTGAAGAGTTATTCATCCTTTAGAATCACATAAGGAGGTGATCGTGCTACACTTTTGATGTTCAAATGATTACTCTCTATCTTTGTACTATGTATTGTTCTAGAATCACATTAGTAAGTGTATCATCTTAAAATGGAAGCACTTCCATGTTAATAAATTTTATTCCTCCTTAGGGGATTTTTTTGACCACCATCATACTTTCCCCTCATTTCTTCATCATCTCTTGCTTATGTGCCTATTTAGGACCCTGATTGGGCCTCTCCGAGCACCTTCTATCCCACCTGGCACTTTTTCCAGGGGTTCTGACCCACTAGGTCAAGGTTGACCTTTACCTTGACCTAGGTCAAGGTTGAACTCTACCTTGACCTACGTTAGGGTTGACCTCAACCTTGACCTAGATCCCTCTTCCAAATCTGGAAACTTGTCAGTTGCTGGAGGCCATCAAAAATTCATTTTTCCCACTTTTGGGTAGGCTGTTTTGGGTTCTGAAGTGGCAAATCCTAAATTATATTTAATATAGGTCCTCTTCTAGGGGAATGGGTCTAATTAGAATTTAATTCTCCTATGTCAGCCTCTCTATAAGATTGTTCCCTAATTTCATATAAAAGGAAGTTTTCTCCTCTCATTTTCTCTAAGCGATATTGAGCAAAAAGAAGTCTTCTAAGTACAAAAAAAGGGCTCTAACCAAGATTTTGTCAAGAAGAAAAAGGTTCAAGCATCCATTATTCTACATGTTTCTAATATTTCAAGGTGTTCAAGTCTTCCTCTCTAGCATTCAATTTCTCCATTGAATATCAAGGATTCAATCTTTCAAGCCTTTGAAGGGATTTGGTTCAAGCATTCAAGATTTATCATTCAAGCCCTAGATCTAGCCATCATGGTGGTGTGATCTTCCTTCAAGGTCCTTTGTGCATCCTCAAACACTCATTAATTCTCTTCAAGGTGGATTCCAAGCATACAATCATGGAGTTTTATGGTTTATATTGAGTCCAAGATTTCATATTTATATACTTACATTTGAATTACATTGGCATATATATTCAATATCATAGCTTCATTATTAGATTCAATTCTACTACTTGCTAGCATTCTTATTTCAATTATTGGTTTCAAGGTTAATTCCTAAATCTGGTTTTGACTAAGGCAAACCCCTCCCCCCCAAAAAACAAACCTATTTTTCTTTCAGGTATAGGTTTAGGACTATGGATTTGAACTCAGATCTAGATACCCTTTTCAGTGAACTTCTAGGATCTATGAACAGATTTTTTGTCGGACCTGTGTAGGTCGAGGTTGAGATTATTGGGTCAGGGGTGAGATTAGTAGGTCAAGGTTGACCTTTTTCTCAAGATGGTGTCGGATTAGAAAAATATTTTTGGGTTTTGTTCTTCTCTACGTTCTAGTTCTAGATCATACTTTAGATTATCTAGAAACAGAGTATAGACCTCAGAAAACAATATTTTTTGATCTATAATATTTCAAGGTTAGTGTATTTCTTCTATCCATTTCAATTCAAATCCTTAATAATTCTAAATCTATCAAACATTTACATTCATTTCAAAACACATTTTAAGAGGGAAACCCAGGATCTCCTTTATTCTTATTTCCAATAGATTGATTCATTATTGCATTGATCCTTTTTGGGTTGATCAATTTGGATCCTTCCTTTGTGCATTTGAGAATAAAAGGGAATATCTTATTTATCCCTCCACTCTAAAAATTAAATGTAAGGTGATAAGTGATTTGAGTATCAAAATACTCTTAGTCTATTAACATCATTTTTCTTCCTTACAGTAAGTGCCATGTTTAATGAAGTTGTTCTCAAGGAATATGTTCATTGTACATCACAACACATTGTAAGTTTTTGAAGACAGATGAAATTTTAATGATAGAACCTTAAATGCATCCACATCATAGAATGACCTATTAGATTAGGTAGGCATGCACAAATACTATCATATATTTGTGTGATGTGATTGTTGGAAAGTGACAATGCAAGCAATTGTTATTTTGTTATTGCTGTCAAACCTTAACTGGTGAGACTATTGTTATATGTTTGAGTACCATATCCACTATTGAAGAAGAAGATTTAACAAGAAGACCAAGTGAGTGGTTGAGTTAAGGAAAATAAAAGGGTACTTGATCAGTTGGCACTCTGGCAAAGTAATTAGTTGTTTATCTTTCAAAGACAATTTTTCTGGTTGTTCTATGTCGAGCAAGTCTGGCTTGTGTCGAGCAAAGTTTCTTGTGCCAAGCAAAGTTTCTTGTGACGAGCAAATTTGTTTGTGATGAGAAAATTTGTTCAATGCTGAGCACCAATGAAATTGCCAAGTGGAAACAGTGATGTTGGCCGACTTATAGTAATTGGATTAATGATGAGATTTGAGATCTCTAGCTGACTTAGTTAATTTTATTGGGATATGAAATGTTAATTAAAGATTGATCCACATCATTTAATGTATGGGTAACCATAATTAATGCATGGTTTCAAGATTTAATTAGAGACTACTTTAGAGAAGTAAATGTAATGTAAATGATGGAATGATCCATTGGATCTAACCTAACCTAAGATCTACGATCTTGATTAAGTGGTAATGATTTATCTGACCTAGACAAAGAGGTATATGATAAGATTAGGGGTTATTAATTGTGTGTGCTAAGTGTGTTGTTGAATGTGGAAGTACATTTGTGTATGCAAGAGGATTGCATAGTTTATTTACTGTTTGGCATTATCTAGGAGAGAAGGCTGAATATAGAAGCAGAGAGTTGCATGTGTGATTGCTTGACGGATTTCCAAGTAGATCAGAAGGTTGAAATGACAATGCATGCTATCTGGTAAGTTAACGTCAAAGCTATAATTAGATCTAAATTGGCAAAGTAAGTTGTATGTAGTAGATCACAACTACTGATTACTTTCTAACCATTGTATCAGTTAAATCCTTTGACAAGGTTGACCTAACAATCATTTGTATAAATCCTCTAACAAGGTGACATTTAGGTGGAATGTTCTAAGTCCTCTAACAAGGCCACTCTTGTTAGGGTGATTAAATCCTTTAACTAGGTCACACCTAATAGTGTGTTATTGTAACCTTTAATAGGGTTGTCTCCTCACAGAGCTCACTTTAGAAGAGTGAAAACTTGGTAGCATGTTACTGGTGGTTTTTCCCATATTGGGTTTCCACGTTAAATACTTGTGTCAAATTGTGTGAATGATTATGGTTTGTTTTACTTTTATGTTTCTACAAGCAATTTCATTAGACAGTAAACTGCATGATTAAAGTTGTTAACATATGCTACTGTTGTTGAGTAGATCTGAAATACAGAAAAAGTTTTATTTGCTACATCTAGACTTGAGGATAATTGATTCACCCCTCCCCTCTCAATTATTCTAAAATCATTCTAACAATTGGTATCAGAGCTTTCGTCTCCTAAGAACAGTTTAAAGGTACTTGGAGTGAAAAGATCAAGATGTATAAGGAGGTTCCCAAGCTGAACAAAGATAAATTTCCTATATAGCAGAGTTTGATGAAACTGCATCTGGATGGTATTGGAGATGATGCTAAGTGACTTATTGAAAATGAAAATGTATCACCTTCTACTCCTCTCACAGTTGCACAACTAAAAGAAAAGCAAGAGCACAATCAAGCAATGTTGGAGATTGCCTCCTCATTGAGCTATTTAGAGTTTGATGATATAAAGAGTTGCACAAATGCAAAGTAGATGTGGGATAAACTTGCAACTATGTATAGTGGAGACAAAAATGTGTTGAGATCTAAATCAGAGAGTCTCAGAGGTAAGTTTGATGAGATGAAAATGCAAGAAGGAGAAAATGTTAACCAGTATTATGGTAGAGTAAAAGAAGTTGTAAATGCCATTAGAGGAGCTAATGGAAAAATAGATGAGAACACTATTATGAGAAAGGTACAGAGAACTTTACTTCCTGTATATGCTATTATATTTTCTACAATTCAAGAACTGAGATGCACTCCTAACGATAATCTGAATTTGGAAAATCTGATAGGCAGACTCGCTGCATTTGAAATGTCAAATTATGATAACTATAATCCACAAGGTATTGATTCTGCTTTTAGATCATAGTTGGTTCTCAATAAATCTAAGAAAGGAAAGAAACATGTGAACAGTGATAGTGACACTACTAATGATGATCTTGAAGAACTTGAAGAACTTATGGCAAAAAGGCTATCCAGAGGAAAAGGAAAATACAAAGGTAAACTTCCTATTATTTGTTTTTCATGCAATAAAGTTGGTCATATAGCTACTAGATGTCCTGATAAGAATGAAAAAGATGAAAGAAAGGACTACAAAT
>JAGRRI010017285.1:0-10332 GCA_018584345.1 Thuja plicata
GAGAGAGAGAGAGAGAGAGAGAGAGAGAGAGAGAGAGAGAGAGAGAGATGATCATGGGAACATTGTAAAGAGATAATACATCTCTAAGTTTAAGGATACAAGCCCCCCAAAAAAGGGTCTCAACTTAGAAATCCATGCACAAGGACACAAAAAAATCAAAGAAAAAAGCCAAAATCTTACTAAAGATCCAAGTCAACTATTTGAAGAGACCTTGATGGCCAAATGTCTCAACTACTAATATCATACTTGGAAATCCATTGCAGAAGCATAATTGGTAACATAGAAAGGAAAAGAGCATTGCCAAAGATGAAAAAACTCCATGATTCAATCCACTAGCATAGCTATGATAGCATAGAGAGAAGAGAAAGACACCATAAATCCAATGGAATAACAAGCTACGTAGTGCTTGGTGATCCATGGGATAAGAAAAGAAAGGGACAGGGAAAATCTATCAAGTTGTGTTATGCTAGCTCCACTCCTCCCAAGAGAGAGAGGAAGGGAGAATTGATGTTCTAGCAAGCTACAAAGTGATTTTCAATCCTACCTTCAAATATTTGCACTTACGGTGGCTTTCTTCTGCACTCAGGGTGACTTATTTCTACACACAGGGAGACTTGAAAAAGGTTTTGCGCTCAATGGTGGCTCCGGTTGCACATGGGGCAGATTTTAAATCAATCTTGTGGAAAAGAATTATCTCCATCTAGATCCATGAAAAAATGGTCAGTATAAGGACCAAATGAGTGTGGTTAGTCAAAGGACCAAGTTTTTGTGATCATTCAAAGGACTAAGTATGTGCGGTCAATCAAAGGACTAAGAAAAGAGATTAGTCAAACGATCAATAATGTTGCATAATGTACAAAGGAGAATGTTTATATGCCCCCACCTTATGATGGTGACATAGGACTATGAAGCCATCATAAATAATATAGAACAAGGATATCTACTTCCAGTAACAAGAAGATATCCTTAGTCAATAATGTTTTCGAGTTCCCTTAGCAAAGAGAGAAAACCCTTGTTAGCTAAGGAAATAGATAATCATGATAGGATATCCCCAAGTGGGAAGAGACCCTTGAAAGGAAGAGATCTTTGATGCAAGACATATACCTTAAAGAGGATTTCTTGAATAAATATGACATCTTCAAGACAAAGTGGGGAGGAGAACAAGAATAAACCCATTTAGCCCACTCACAAGTAGGTGAAAAACATATTCTTGATGAAGGATGACACACTTTTATCTCCAAGTAAGGATATTTGTTGGTAATAGACATGCACTTTTCAAGCAAGGAAAAGCTTTTAAATTGGGATAAAAATCTCCTGAAGAAGAGAAGATCCTTATATTAGTATTATTAGGTCCAAGATTACTGAGAGGGGGGTGAATGAGTAATCTAACAAATCAAAAATTTCATCAACCATTCAACATCTATTACATGAATAAACAAATCAATGAAGATAAACATAAAAATATAAAAAAGAAAAAGAACAACCATGAAACACAATAACACCAATATTTTTCTTATGGAAACCCAACTGGGAAAAACCACGTATGGGGATGGCACCCAAAAATAATTTTGCACTCTTCTAAAGTACATCCAGTTAAGAGCTTAGCCCTGTTAGAAGCTTATCAATGCCCAGTAAAGAGCAAGACCATGTTAGGAGCCACCCAATCAAGTAATTTTCCTCTAGCCATGTAAGGAGCTTTACCCTATTAGGATTAACCCTAATAGAGGATTTCAAACCCTAACTAAAGAGTCACCTAGTTAAAGGATTTACAAATAAGACATGTTAGGATCTACCCAGTTAAAGGATTTTCTGGCAGAAACTATTAGGAATCAATAAGTAAAAGTGATCTAAAAAGAATAGAACTCCTCTACTAGTACAGATCCATTTCAATCTCAATCTCTTCTTAATATATAGATAATATTTTCTCTTCTCTCTTCTCTCAATCACACTTTGTGTCCATGATCTACACTTGTTCATTATATATATAACATAAGTTCATTAAGGCAATTAACTACCTACAAAAATGTTTTACAATCTTTCCCACTCAATTCTCAAACCCTAAAATGTAATACCAATATTAAACTTTCTCTAAAAAACTCAGGTTGGCCATCAAATCCATCACACATCAATTTGATAAAGAAAATTCAAACCAAAACACTTTCCAATGTTTCTTGCACAACTTCAAGAAATTTGATCATAATGATCATAAAAATGCCAACTCATCAACCCACATCGATCTACAATGTCACTACATTCACTGGAACACATAATCACCTATCGCAACATGATGCATCATCACCGATTGAGGATCTGAGTGATTGTTCTAAGAACTCCCTTTTTCTTTCCACTAAATGATCTTTTGTCCATTCAAACTTGGTCTTCCAATCCCAAAAACATGATTTGGTTGCAACAACAATCTCATAACATATTCAAGATAACATATCATGAACCAAAACATCTGAATCCAACCCTATTTGACACAAACATCAAATATTTCCTCCTTGGCTTCATCGTGTTTTTCTTGTAAACCTATCAACCTTCGATCAATCATAACTCACACCATACATATGATAAACCTGTGCAGTCATAGATATAGCATCTATAGATATCACTTAGGATTCCTTTATGATTTCACACACTAACGCTTACCACAACTCTGGATTCAACCTCTTGAACATACATCACCATAACAGGCACACTATCAACCAACAAACACTAAGTTGACATCAGTGACAACATCATAACTGAGAAACCTATCATCAAATTTTCATCAAACACATATTAGTTATGTCAACAATCTCCCCCTTTGGCATTGATGGAAACACCAATAATACCAAGCGAACATCCCTATTAGCTGATTTATCTTTGTAGTTCTCTGATCTATGGTTCTCTCCTCCTTTACTGAGTCTTCTCCAAATACTTAACTTTTTCTTCTCGTGCTCTTCTCCCCAATATTTACTTTTTTTAGTTCTCTGATCTTCTTCCCCTTTGATAATAATTCCAAAGGTGCAATATTCCCAAATCTTCATTTGCTGCAATTGTCTTCATCTCTTCCAAAAATGCCAAACTCTTCTGATCATTTCCTCCAAATATTATACCATCAACAAATACTTCATCTATCAATAACTTATCTCCTTCAACTTTTAGGTACACATTACTATCATCTCTTGTTGTATTAAAACTAATCTGAATAAGATAGGAATGTAACCTTTCATACCATACCCTTGGGACTTGTTTCAGTCCATATAGTGTCTTATGTAGCTTGCATACCATGTCCTTATCCTTTGTCAATTCAAAACCATTGGGTTGTTCTATATAGATCTCTTCTTCAAGAATTCCATTCAAGAAATTTGAGCTAACATCCATTTGGAAAACTTTTAACTTCTTATAAGTAGCATAATCAATTAGAATCCTTACCCCTTATAATCTTGTCACTAGAGAAAAAATGCCTCAATAGTATAGTCCTTCTTCTTGTGCATAACCCTTAAATATAACCTTTCCTTATTTCTGGTCACAACTCCATCTTCACAATTTGTTCCTATAGACCCATTTGGTACCAATCACATATTTATCTTTAGGTCTAGGAGCAATTTTCCATGTATCATTCTTCTTAATTTGATCAAGTTCTTCCTCCATAGATTTTACCCAATCTTCATCCTTGATTTCTTCCTTCACTTTCTTAGGCTCATACTTTTAAATAAAATAAGTAGTTTCTCTAAGATTTCTTATGGTTAGAACACATGCATTCTTATCACATATAATCTGATCAGCATAATGATTCATGTTCACATACCTAGGAATCACCAGTTCAGGTCTAGAAGGTTCTTCTTTTGTCGATTGAATCATTTCTTCTAAATTATTTTGTTTTGTTGCTTCATGCACTTTCGGTTCAATGTAAACAATCTCCTGACCATCCTTTGTCACTTTCTTTCTTGAATCACTATATTTCTCAGGGTATTCATCCACATTTACATTTGCACTCTCAATCATTTTGTTATTTCTTTTATTGAAACACTTATATGCTTTTCTTTTAGTAGAATAACTAGAGAAAATACCTTCATCACTTTTAGGATCAAACTTGCCTATGTAATCATCGCTCTTAATGTAACATCTAATGCCAAAGACTTTGAAATATTTAACACTAGGTGAGTGACCATACCATATCTCATAGGGTGTCTTATTGGTTCCTTTCTTTACTTGCACCCAATTTAGTGTGTAAACAGCAGTAGTAATTGCTTCTTTCCAATACATTTTTGGTGCATCATGTTGAATCAGCATTTTCCTTGCAGTATCCACTATAGTTCTATTCTTCCTCTCTGCAACACCATTTTTTTGTGGATTCCTTGGTGTAGACATTTTTCTGTTGATTCCATTATCTTCACAGTACATAACAAATTATGTAGAAGTAAACTCGCCTCCTCTATCAGACCTTAAACATTTCAAATTCTTGCATGTTTCCTTCTCAACCAATGTCTTGAATGTTTTGAATTTATGAAATGTATCAAACTTCTCCTTCAAGAAAGTGACCCACATCATTCTAGAATAATTATCAGTAAACAATATAAAATATCTATCACCTAGATAACTTCTCTATCTCATAGGCCCACAAAGATAAGTATGCACCAAATCAAGTATGTTTTCAGATGAAAAAGACTTTGTTTTTAAAGTAGATCTAGTTAACTTACCCAATTGACATTCTTTACACATCATAGTGTATGGCTTGACTAATTGTGGCAATCCCCTAACTACAAAATATCTTACTCACTTTGATCAAACTATCAAATTTACATGATAGAAACTTCTATGCCATATCCAACTATCTTCAACCTTTGCAACCAAACAACTATTCACAATATTATTCAGATGGAATAAATTACTTCTAGTCTTCCTATTGGTAGCAACCTCAACACCTGATCCTCGAATTATTCTACATATACCTCCTTTGAATTCCAAGTTGTAACCTTTATCATTTAGCTGACCCATACTCAACATATTATATGTTAGGTCATCCACAAAATAAATATCATATGTATTACTTTTACCATTCAAATAAATAGTTCCTTTTCCTTTAACCAACCAAGGTGTATTGTTTCCAAATCTTACCACACCACCATCAAAATCATCAATCTTAATGAAATTACTCTTTTCACTAGTCATGTGATGTGAGCACCTATTGTCTATACTCCATTCATCATTGTGTCCAATATGAGAAACCAGTTCCTTTTCACCTTCAGATAGATATTCTTTAATTGCAACACATACAATCTCCTCTTCCTGATTATCTTTTGATTCTTCATTGGTAAATCCTTCATCAAATGCAACATAGCATTATTTCTTCCCATTTCCTTTAAACTTTTTGAACTTGTCCTTTTTGTTCACCATTAAGACATATAGAAGAAATATGTCCAATCTTATTACATGAAAAACATTCCAGTGGAAGATTTCCTTTGTACTTATTTGTCCCTCTAGGAAATCTCTTTTCTATGAGTGCTTCAATCTCTCCTTGTTTCCTTTCATCTTCCAAAATAGCTTCAAGTTCCCTAGTGTAACTTGACATGTGATCTAAATCATGACTTATTTCTTTCCCCTTCCTTACCAGTACATTAGTCACCGATGCCATGAAAGTAGCCTCAACTCTTTGAATACTATCATAAAGTTTATTTAACTCAAATGCAGTAAGCTTAGCGATCAGTCCATCTATAGTAACATTGTTAAAATTTCTCAGCTTGTTTATAGCAGACACTCTAATAGCATAAGCTAGCAGTAAATTTATCAACATCTTACTTACCGCAACATCTTCCTCAATAGTTCCAACAACACCTTTGATAGCACCAACAAATTATTTTATTCTTTTACCATATTGTGACATGTTCTCTCCTTCTACCATCTTCATGTCATCATACTTTCCTCTAAGACTACCATCCTTATATTTTTGCACATGAATATCTCCTAGATATATTAGTTTTGACTTTTCCAAAACATCATAGGTAGTATCAAGTCCACTAACATCAACATATTCAATATCAAATAGGGTACTTACAATAGATTTGTGTGCTTCAGTATTCTCCTATTGTTCCTTCAGTTCATTTGCAATGAGAGTTCTAGTAGGGGTAATATACCTGCTTGTGACATGTATCTAGTATTGTGATCACATACCTTTTAGTTATAGCTTCATCCTGTCACTCCAAACCAGGTAGTTATCTTTAGAAAACTTGGGAGGTTCCTTCCTCATCATTGGACCTTTTCCTCAAGTTCTTAGGCTTTACACAAAGAGGACCAAAGCTCTAATACCAATTGTTAGTATTATTAGGTCCAAGATTACTGAGAGGGGGGCGAATTAGTAATCTAACAAATCAAACTTTTTATCAACTATTCAACATTTATTGCATGAATAAACAAATAAAAGAAGATAAACAACCATAACCATGCAACACAATAACACCAATATTTTTTCTCATGGAAACCCACCTGGGAAAAACCACGTGTGTGGATGACACCCACAAATAATTTTGTACTCTTCTAAAGTATGACCAGTTAAGACCTTATCCTTGTTAGATGATTACAAATTCCTGGTTAAGAGAAAGACCCTGTTAGGAGCCATCTGGTCAAGGGATTTACCTCTAGCCCTGTTAGGAGTAACCCGGCTAAGGGATTTCAAACCCTAATTAAAGATTCACCTGGTTAAAGGATTTACAAATAAGACATGTTAGGATCTACCCAATTAAGGCATTTTCTTATAGAAACTACTAAGAATCAACAAGTAAACATGATATGAAAACAATAGCACTCCTCTGCTAGTATACATCCAAATAAAGATCAATCTATGCTTAACATGCATACAATATTCTCTCTTCTCTATTCTCTCGATTGCACCTTTGCATCCATGATCTACACTTGTTCATTTTATCATTTTACATATATATAGAGTACAATTTCATTAGGGAAATTAAGTGCATTACAAAAAAATTTACAATCTTTCCCGCTCAATTCTCAAACCCTAAAATGTAATACTAATCTAGAACTTTCTCTAACAAATTTAAGTTGGCCTTCAAATCCATCGCACATTGATTTGAAAAAGAAAATTCAAACCACAAGACTCTTTCTAATGTTCTTGTCCAACTTAAATAAATTTGATCATAATGATCATAGAGATTCCAACTCATCAATCCACGTCAATCTGCAATGTCACTATGATTATGGAACACATAACTACTTATCCCAATAGGATGCATCATCACCAGTTGAGGATTTTACTAATTGTTCTAAGAAATTGGTTTAGCTTTCCACTAAATGATCTTCTTTCCATTGAAACTTGGTCTTCCTATCACCAAACATGATGTGGTCACAACAACAATCTCATAACATATTCAAGATAACATATCCTGAACCAGAACATCTAAATCCAAACCTATTTGACACAAACATCAAATAATTCCTCCTTGGATTCATCTTGTTCTTCCTATAAACCTACCAACCTTCAATCTATCATAACTCAAACCTGTCCGGTCATAGATATAGCATCTAGAGACATCACTTAGGATTCCTTTACAATCACACACACTAACTCTTACTACAACTCTCGATTCAACCTCTTGAACATACATCAGCATAACAGGCACATTGTCAACCAACAAACACTAATTTGAAATAAATGACACCATCATAACTAAGCAACCTATCATCATATCTACATCAAATACATATTATTTATTCCAACACTTTATGTAGAGCAAACAAATCTATGCAAAAATGATATCATGTAACCAACAAATTCCACATAACCAATAGAAAGTGGATCCTTAGAAATGAACAAGAGATTGAGAAATGAAACCTTTCCGGTGAAGACAAGGATAAATATAACCCATTATATACCCTAAGTAACAAATATTTTATAATAGATATGAACTTTTAAGAAAGAATAAGGTTGCAACTCGGGATGTAAATCTCCTAAAAAAGAGAAGATCCTTGTGTAAAACAATAAATCCATACAAGAAATGACATCACATAGTAGAAGAAGAAAGTTCACAAAGGGATAATAGATCACTTTGAAAGGGAGAGAAAATGTGGAAGATGATAAAGTATTCACCCCTTTCCCTATTGTTAGGTAAGGAAATACTTGTGACATACAACACATTATACACCCTAAGTGAATTGGTCATTTATAATAGACATACACTTTCCAGCAAAGAATAAGTTGTAAACTTGGGATGTAAATCTCCTTAAGAAGAGAAGATCCTTATGTAGAATAAATAATTCCATGCAAGAAAGGAAATCATGTTATAAAAGACACAACTCAAGAAAGGGAGAAAATGGGTCCTTGAAATATAAGAGTGAAATAGAACGCTTTCCCACAAAGTGTGGAGGCAAGGTATAAAGACTAATATGTTTCTCAAAAAGTATGGTTGCACCTAAAATTTAACCACCTTAAATTACAATGAGCGCTTAAAAGATAGGCTAGAGATGTCATGTAGTGAGGAACAACATAATAGGAACTTAGATGTTATTTTGAATGACCATGAAAAAGGTGTCATTCATTGTTATATGTTATTTTAATCATACCACAATCAATGAATTATTGAATTTTAGACTTCAAAGCATGACAATCATGAGTCTTATGGCCATAAATTTGATGATACATGCAAATGGAAGAATTGTATTGTTTATGTTTTCTATTTTTTTTTATTGTTTCTTAAAAGAAGATTAATTAATTTCACATTAAAAATCTCAATCAAATTACTCTCTTGTTGTGATGAGAAATTAGCAGAAATATGTAAAAATTGGTTAGGCAAATGAGAAGGTTGTGTACCTAGAGCTTATTTAGAAAAGTTTAATGTAGATTTATCATGGTTTTGAATGCTTTTTTGTACATATCCTATATCATGTCCATCATCAAGGTTTGAATAGTCACTCTTAGGTGGAATTGGATTGAAATTTAAAGAGGCCCAATCAATATAAATACATGTGTCAGCATAAGGTTTTTGGTTCTCAAATTCAGGGATTTTTTACGTGTTACGGAAGGTTGGTGTGAAGTCTAAAGTTTCTCAATCATCATCTTGAAGAGTTTATGGTTTTCTCATTTGTATTGTAAAAATAATTGAAGAAGGAGGTGGTGATTTAAAAGTATTTAATTGATTAGAATCCTTATGTGTTAAGGTTGGATTTGTAGAAGGAAAGACAACAAGGATATTGTCCTCTTGAATGTTGTTGTTAAATGTGTATGGTATTAAATGATAATCAGGTTGTGTAGCACCTTTTACAACAATCAATGTTTTTTTAAGGGGTATCTTGAATGGTATTGACTTAATCAATTTATTTTTTCTCAAAAGATTCATTTGGAAAAGAGAGCATCAAAGCTATCATCCTCTACTTGTAAGGTATTTTTATGAAAAACTTTAGGAGAGGGAAAAGCATCACTCATTAATTCTTCATCTCTAGAGGAAGGTTTATTGAAATGGATAGGAGAAATTTCATTAAGGGATTTGTCAATCATATCACCCTCATCCACCACCAAACCATCCTCTTTCACAAAGTTAATCTCATGGGGGAGATACATATCAAGAGAATAGTCAACATTATTCTCTAATGGTTCATCCCAAAGAGGGATATCATTGAGAGGAGTATGTTCTTGAATCAATATGTCCTCATGAGGGAGAACCTTTTTGGGAGAGGCTCATAAAGGTATTATTGTACACCCTAAACCCTTCTATCATGTTAATAAACTTTTGGAAAAAGGATAGTTTAGAAGGTATAGAGGAAGTCTTAGTAGAGATGAATTCATCAAGAACTTCATCCTTCATACCAAATTCTTCACTACTAAATGGATCGTTAAAGGTAGCCTTAATTTGTAGAATAAAATTAGACATATTTTAATAAAACTATATAATGTGATGAAACAAAGCATAAAAGGAACTAGTATAAAGACAATGCATGGAAAGAAAATATTTTTGGATTTTTATTGTTTTTAACATGTAAATGCAAGAATGAATCTATAAACAATATGCAATTTTCATGTCTTTTTTATAAATGAATGTAAAAATCAAAACTAAATGCATGAAATGTAGACCTAAACACCAAATCAAAAGTGTAAATATTATGAGATCACACAAAGGTAATATAACACCAAAGGAGATCACAAAAAGGTAATCTAACACCAAAATCAGAAATATGTAAGAAGAGTTGGGTTCACCAAAATGTACAATAGAAAATGGGGATCACCTAATAGGATCTAAGTTCTCCCCAATTTCATGAGTTGCATTAGAATGCAAATCCTCCTCAAGTAAAATAGGATCAACACCACAAGAAAGGATGAAGTGATGTTAATACCAAATTTGG
>JAGRRI010017432.1:0-10985 GCA_018584345.1 Thuja plicata
CACTTGAGTTGAGATACGATGTCACTTGAGATATAGCCCTATCGGTCGATGGCATTGATGTGGGGAGGGCGAGTTACGGAGGAGAGATAGATATACCACTGCGCAACCCAACCAGGTTATACAACAGTCGCATCTATGCAATCACCGGCTTGAGCATTACTGTAGTGCAGTTAGTTTATGCTCGGTTGCCAGATAGCAGACTATCTATCTACAATACATAGTCATCCACCAGTCGATGCCCCACCCAGATCTCTTCATGCACCGGAAGGGCCTTTGGGCACTCGATTTATCAATCGAGGTACCCTTAGAATAGTAGGGCGGCAACTAGACTATATATGATATGGCTCGGCCTCCCTCCTTCAAGAACTATAGATGTAGATATCGGGGAACCCCTTTAGAATAGTAGGGCTTATCCCACCCTGCTGCCCGGGAACCCGGCAATTCTAATCCCACCCACCGCAAAGGTAGAGATGGGCACATGCAGGGTGGCCCTTCCCCTTCCCCTTCCCCGGCACAATAGTAGGGGGTAGGGGCCCCCCTTCTATATTATTGTAGGGGTAGGGGTTGGTCCCTTAGAATAGTAGGGCTAGTTTATAGTTCGATAGCCCTACAATAATATACCTCAATTATCTAGAGGGGGGGGGCCCCCCAACTATAGATAGTAGGGCATATTATTTATCGATTCCCTTTACCCTTTACCCTTTAGAATAGTAGGGGTAGGGGGTAGGGGGTAACATGCCCACAATAATATACCGATAGGGGGGGCCGGGTGGGGGGCCCCTACTATTCTATGGCCCCCTACTATTTTAAGGGCCTCCCACCCACCAACGGGTTTACCGGTTCCAGTTCCAGATCCGGACCCAAAACCAAAAGCAGTTCCGTGCCGAGTGACCAAGTGGCAGTTTCAGTTCCATGCCCAGTTCCGGGTCCCTGACCCCCTTTAGAATAGTAGGCCATAGGTCCGGATGCACCAGTAACAAAGTGACGCATCCGAGCGAGGTTGAGTGGCTGATCCGGCAGCCCCCTCTCTAATGCATGATCCAGGAATGGAGCGGTTCGAGATGCTAGAGCAGTTCCATATCCATTTCGGGATCGAGATCGCCTATAAATAGTAGGGGCCGCCTAAAATTATCTAGAGGGCATGAGCGAGCCGGAGATCCAGAGCCATAGCCAGTTCTCGTTACCCCCAGAGCCTCTCGCCAGCTACCTCTATGTAGCAGTGGATTAAGCAGTTCCTCTCGTCGCGGATCCGAAACACCTGTGGCCCTCTTTTCGATTATTCAGGGATGTATGGAGCGGAACCAAAGCGAGCGGGGGCAGAGGCAGTAGCGCGAGAGTCAGCCCTTTAGAGAATAGGGGCCAGGTCCATATCCATGATATCCGAAGCCGTAGGCAGAACTAGAATCTAGAATTGTTGCTCAGTTGTTGATTCCGTCGATCGGGACTCACCGATAACGAAGTAGTGAGCTGTGGGAGCACACCCACTTATTATTCCCATGGAACAACCCCTATCAATGTCGAATTGAGAAATCGATGAAGGGCGAGAGAGGCCCTAGAGGCTTGGCTCGCTTTAATCGGCATGCATTCGATACTTGCTATCCCTAAGGAACCCCATAGAATTGTAGGGCTGTTCAGTCCCAGTCAGCCCGGAATAGAGCCAGCATCCCCGACCAGTGGTTGAACAGTCGATCAAGAGCAATGCATTCCATTCCCTGCCTTTGCCCGGTTCGAAGCGGATCTTCTCCATCCATGCCGGCCCCCTTCTTCTATACGGATCAAGTACTGGCCCGGCGTTCTACATCCAAGCGAGGGGGATAGAGAGAAGAGCGGTGATAAGCCCTTAGAGATAGATAGGATCGAGGGGGCCGCCCATAGAATAGTAGGGGAATCAATCCGAACATCTATCCGGCGTGCGGTGAGTGCTTCTCCACATGCGCCTGCGCTGAGGCACTTGTCTTATTTCTGTCAATTCGAGCTGTGCGTTGGTACTGACTAACGATGGGGGGCAGGCCCTATAGATAGTAGGGGCCGTCCCAGGGCTGCGACCAACAACCGAACCCCCTTACCCCCCTCCCCCCCCAAAAATGATAGTTATGCCCCCCCCCTCTAGATAAGTTGTAGGGCTTATCTATAGGGGGGTAAGGGGGGGAATAATAGAATAGTAGGGGGCTAGAATCGAGATCGAGAGTAGGGGGAACCCTACAATAATCTACCTTCCCGCAATAGATAATACCTTCCCAGCCCCCATAGAATTGTAGGTCGAGAACCCTCTTTATTAATCAGTCCCGTAGGGCCCTACTATTCTAATGGGGCCTGCTAGAATAAGCAATAGATATAACCCAGCAGACGTGCCCCTTCAACGATTATTGTAGGGGGTTCAGCATTATATACGTAACATGCCACCTTAGAATAGGGCGGGCATAACTATCAACTTATAATGGGGGGTGGGGGGGGGAGGGGGGTAAGGGGACCCAGCAGCCGTTGTTTACCCATAAGCAAGGGCAGGTACATCCATAAGCGGTGCATCCATAAGCGGTACATCCATAAGCAAGGGCAGGTGCAGCAACAGTTCCAGATCCAGGTGGTGGTGAAGATCCAGAGCGAACCGCCCTACTATTGAAAGGGGCCATACCTTCGTTAGCTAGATCCAGTCTTTGGTAGGGATAGGGGTCCTTTCTTTCGTAAGTGAGATCGAGACCCATAAGCAGCAGCACCCCCTACTATTCTAATGGGCAGAAAGAAGTCGATACAGCACCAACAGCCCATATAGAAAGATAGGGCCAGCACCTATTCTAGCAGCAGAGGTTGCATATCCAGTCGCAGGTGCCCTACTATTTGAAGGGTTGATCCAGCCATGGAAGAGCTAGAAGCACCCTGTCCAGGTCGAGATCGAGACCCAGAAGCAGCAATAGCAAAGACAGGAGCAGGAGCATAGGCTAGGGCAGAGGCTAGTGCACCTAAAGCACACGTTGAAGCATCCCAACCAGGAGCAGGACTATAAGTAGCAGATCCAGAAGCATAGGTTCAGGTAGCATCTTATATAGAAGCATCAGTAGATTCTGCCCCTACCATTCTATAGGGATTCAGTCGATGCCCTACTATTTGAAGGGTTGATCCAGTGGATCCAGCCCTACTATTCTAAGGGACTAAGTAGATTCTTTTGATCCTGTTGATTATGCTTATGCAGTGGATCCTGTTCCAGTAGATCCAGTACCAGCACCAGCAACAGTAGTAGTAGAGCTAGCATCCGTACCAGAAATAGACCCAGCCCTACCTTTTCTAGGGGATGAAGCAGCACCAATAGCAGAGTCAGAAGCAGCTAGAGCATCGGTGGCAGAGCCCCTTTAGAATAGTAGGGCCACCAGTGGTAGTTTATGATCCAGATCCATAAGAGGCAAACCCAATTGCATAACCTCCAGTTGCTGATCGAGATAGAGATCCATGACCCGTTGATCCGGTTGGTTCAGCAGCACCAGCATCAGTAGCATCAGTAGCTATAGAAGCAGCACGAGCAGCCTACCTAGGAGAATTAGTTGTTCCTATGCAGGGGATCCACCGCATGGAGAACAAACCACATATGGGGAACACGCATGGTTCATTCCTTTGCCGGAGAAGAACTTGGAGAGTGGATAATTCATAGAGGAATACCTCGCTCGTAGAATACCTCTTCAGGAGAAGACCTATCGTAGCATAAACCGCCGCCCCTATTGGAAGATAGCCCATCCCTACAGTAGATAGAACCCACCCCTATCCACCGCGGTTGTCGTGGTCAAATCCATCCCGCGCCTCCTAATTTATGCCTCTGCAGCAGGGGTGGGTGGGAGGATAAATTAATAAACCTGCTAGAATAATGAATCAGTACCATAGAATTGTAGGCCCTATAAAATAGTAGGGCGCCCCCCATAGCCCTTACCCTTATAATAGTAGGGGTAGGCGGCTGGGGTTAATAATAGTTGGGCCATAGAATTGTAGGGCTACCCATAGAATTGGGCGGGCCAAATAACCCATTCATTATTGTTCTATGGGCGTCGATTTCAGGTTGGCCCCTACTATTCTATGGGCCCTACTATTAGAAAGGGCCGAATTAATATAGAGGGGGGGGGTGGGGGGGCCCCTACTATTCTATGGTAGGTCGGGGTGGGTGCCCTACTATTCTACGGGGCCGTTGGCATGTTACGTATAGAATATGTAGTTTACCGGCCTATCCTAGAATTGATAAGGGCTAAAGGCAGATTCTATACGTAACATTCATAATAGAATAATAGGGCTATCAATTCTATGGCAAACAAAATACAGTAGGCATTGAACCTATACCAATCTATAATAGGCGGCTGAACCGGGTATGTCGACTGATGCACTCGGTTCTCGATGGGGCCCCCGCTCGACAGTAGTGGGAAGAGGAAGAATCGCACTATAGAAGAGAAGGGCGGCCCATTACCCATTATTGATGCTGATGACAACTAAGAATAGTAGGGGCCCTCCCTGCATGTTATCCCTGATAACATGCAGTGATAACATGCAGGGCCCCTCCCTTGAGAATAGTAGGGCTATGGTTGTGGTCGAGTGCATGGACTGAGAACAGAACGAAGAGCTCATTGGGCGATCGCTCTCCGGGTGGGATCCGCTCATGTGGTCTACGGGGGAAACCGGAGTATGATAGTATGAGGACTCGTCATTCATACTGGAGTAGAGTACCGGAGCAGCAAATCTATTGTCTATTTGATCGGGGGCTATGGACAGCTGCAGCGGCTACAGCATACTATCAGACGTAATCTCGGCATACGTGATAATATCGGCTCGGCATACGTACTAATTTATTCCATTCCACTGGCAGCCCATAGATAGTAGGGGAACCATTATTCTTCGCCACTCGACCGGCCTAGAAATCTATCTCTCCGGCGCTTAGCCCGGGCCACCCCTACGGCTTACATCGACCGGTCGCTGCTGTTCGGAATAAGGCACTCGACTGACTTTAGGGCGGGCAACTATAGTATAGTAGGCGCTCGACCCTACTATCTAAAGGCTCAGGCCTACTATCTAAAGGCCCTTTCCCCTTTATCCGGGGGCAATTCCTTCAAACCCGCAGCGTACCATCTAATCTTTCGGCCGTTCCCCGCTATCTCTTATACCGCAGCGGCACTCCGTTCCCCGATTCGCAGCGTACCGCCTACTATTTTAAGGGGCCCGGGAAGGGAGAGGAGGACGAAGGAGGTCGAGGACCTGTTATGACACCTACACCTAACGGCACCTACTACACCTTCTATGACGGAACACCTTTCATTACATCCTTTTATTACATCCTTTTATTGCATATAGAGTCTAGATCTGCCTCCGTGATGCAGTCCATACCAGCAGTCCATAGCCTCAGTGATGCAGTCCGGAAGGAGATAGTGTATTATGTCTGCAACATGAGTGGGTAACATAAGTGGCCCTCCTCGTCCGATAGGTTGAGGTCTTCGCTCCCCCCATCGGTCGAGGTCCTTCGGACCCTCGTCCTCCTAAAGGTTTAAACCGGTGCTACTTGGACGTCTTCGTTCCATAGGTCATACCAGTAGTGGGACGAAGGGGAAAAAACCACTGACCGGTAGGGGTGGAAACCGGCATGACATATACCAAAACCACTGGCCGGTAGGACGCGGATATCCGAAGGTTCGTCGAACCGGTAGAACTTTGGATATCCGGTTGGCCTCCTTTGGGTCAAACCCGGCTACTATCTATAGGGCCTGGTTGTTTTGAGGCAGGCGTTCAGAAGTAGGCAAAACTATTCTATTCACCTTCACCCATCTATTATATTATATTATAGCCGTGATACCAGTCATCGGTCGTATCATGTAGTCATCGGTCATATCACGTATGTGTCTGTAATAGATGGTGATGGTGGCATCAATATCTACTTCTATTTCGGAGATGGTGGCATCACTAATTCCAGTCTGGAATAGATGGTCGCATCACTATCTATCACGACTGGTTCGTATCGGTCGTATCACGTATATCAATAGATGGGCCCTACTATTATAAAGGCTCCGGTAATGAGAGATACTGGCATCACTCAATCCGGTATAGGGCTGATATAGATCGCGGCATCCATCAGCCATTGAATACGGCATATGACTGACACACCATATGACTTATACCAATCACTCGGCACATATCAGCTGTATCGCGTATAACGTATATAATAGATGCATGGGCCAACCAGAGATTCCAGTTTCTATGAGTGAGCCGCCCTATGAATGAGCTATTATAAGCCGCCCCTACTATGTAGAGAATAAATGAGCTATTATAAGCCGCCCCTACTATATAGTATAGAGAAAGGGGGCCCCCCCGAGTTAAGCTAAGCTATATAGGTAGGGGGTAGCCCCCCCTCCTATTAGAACTAACGGGGGCAAGTTATAGCTATATAGGTAGGGGGCCCCCATGCTGCCGGGTGGGTGGGAGGCCCTCTATTCTATTGTTGAGCGGCCCCTACTATTCTATGGCATAGGGAGATAGTTTTCTCTCGATTGTGGGCTTCTAGAATATCCGTAGTGGGTGGGAGGAGATATTGAGATGAGTTCTGAGCAAGGGAGATCGAGCTATTGATAAGTTGGTTTAAAGAGCCTACTATTTTAAGGGCGCATGTGCCGCTATTCTCTACATATGTGATGTATGAGATTCGCCGCTTGCCTTATGGTGGGAGGCCCCTACTATTCTAAGGCAATCAACTGGACTAACAGCTAGAGATGGGGAAGGAAGGTTCAGATTGGTGGGTGCTTGACCCATTCCGTCATCCGCGGGTAGGGACTCAGGCGATGGTGGGGAAGGGAATGAATCCGATCGGCATAGAATAGTAGGGCCTGCTCGACTAGGAGAATCATAAGCGCCCTATAGATAGTAAGGCTCGCTTGCTCCTCCCTCTATAGCTGATTAGGGTCGCCGGTCAACGAACAGCCCTTCCCCTTACCCTTACCCTTATAATAGTAGGGGTAGGGGTAGGGGTAGGGGGAGATCGGGTTGGTGGATCATTTCATCTGTTTCGGGGATAGGTGGCACCCCTTAAAATAGTAGGGGATCGACTTCTTTTCCAACCCTTCTTTCGGCTGAAGAACCGCGGATGGAATGCCCTTTTTTATCTAGTTGACTCCCCTTGCCCCTACAATTTTATAGGCATTCATGACCCACCACTGGATTCAATAGCCATATTCCTCTCCCCGGACTACTATTCCTCTGCATCGGTCGATGAACTAACCCCTACAGCTGGGAATTGAATGCTGGCAGCAGTCCCACGGACGGAAGAACCACTTCATGCTCGATCGGATGCCGATGGTGGTGCATCAATACCTCTTTCTCTGCAATAATAGAATAGTAGGGCCGCCTTTAGAATAGTAGGGCCCGGCCCATAGAATAGTAGGGCCTGGCGAATGGTAGGGGCCCTCCAACTATAGCCTCCCACCGCAAAGGTAGAGATGGGCACATGCAGGGTGGGGGGGGCCCCCAAGCCCCCCATATAGTTTAGTTGAGTTTAGTTAACTCACCTTAGAATAGTAGGGGCCTCCAACAATTCTAGATTCCCCTACTATTCGGCAAGCCATAGAAATTCTAGGCCCAACCTTTAGAATAGTAGGGCGAACGCAGTGAGAGCAAGGGCCGGCCCCCCCTCAGATTCAATTGTGGGACTATAGTTCCCCGTGAAATCACTCTCTTCTTAATACTATTAGAAGATATGGCCTGCTTTGAAAGGGGAAGTGACCGGGTTTCGACTCCTTTCTTTCGAGCAACCCCTTACCCCCCTCCCCCCCCCAAATTCTAGTTATGCTGTAGGGGCCTTTAGAATAGTGATCCTATTGCCCCCCGGGAACTACTATTCCCAGCTATAGGTAGGGAAAAGGGGCCTCCCACAACTAATCTACCTCTTTATGGCATCAGCCTGCGGCATGTTTCAGCCTGCTAGCCCCATAGAATTGTAGGCGCCCTACTATTCTAAGGGGCAGATATAGCAGCCCTCTGCACCGGCCCCCCTGCTTGGAGGGTTCTATATCTTGTTAATTAATTAGCCTGCTAGCCCCCCTTACCCCCCCTATCCCCCCCAAATTCTAGTTGCCCTACAACTTATTATAGGGGGGTAAGGGGGGCAGAATTTGAGGGGGGTAATAAGGGGGTTCCGGTAGTTCTTAATTGTTTTCGCGAAACTGGAGTAGTTCTCTGGTAAAGTTGCTGCATCAAGAAGCTGCCTTCGCTCTTGATGCTGCTTCTATCCCTGCTATTACCTCTTCTAGCTCTGGGATTGGTTCCTAAACTAACTGGTGTTCTTACTGCAGCCCTGTGCCCGGCACTAGGTGCTAGGGTAGCACATTAGGTATAGGTATTTGTGCTAGCAACCTGCTGATCCATTAGTGCATGACCTCAAGGTTAACCCCCCACTATAGAAAGGCACCGGCATGCCCCAATAAATGATGTGTGTGGAACAAACCATAGGTCACATGTATGACTCGATCATAGTTTGGATGACTTCTAGAGGGGTGCATGCGTACGCCTAATTCTGCATATGGAGAGCGTGGATCGGGCTGGACTGCTACGGTGAAGAGATACGTTTGATCTAAGGCCAAGAAAGAGCTAGGTCAAAGGTGTACGCATTGGAAATAGAATAAAGATCACTTTATGGAAATGGAACTGCCTTCGGCCTAGTATATAAACGTCAGGCATGCCCAATAAAGAACCAGCTTGGCTCCTTACCTTAAAATAGTAGGGGTAGGGGACCAGATCACTTACTAGATTCCGCTCAAAGCCTCGTTTTTCCGCATCATTAAGGCGATTGTTGGATCCGGACGCGATATGTTTCATCGGGGAGAAGGAAGAGTACCGGCTGGGTGTGGTCCGAATAAAAGTAGGGTGAGGGGCGGTGATAAAGGAGTGGTGTTTACCCTCCGTTTGGTCTAACTCCCCGGTGGTGGATGGGTATAGGCTTGCCCCTCCATATGCATTTCCTGCTGCTAGTGTGATCCTGTGGTTTCTATACGCCTATAAAATGGTAGGGCTGTAGTGCATGTAAAGCTCCAGTAATGCTCCTGCTTTGCCGAGCTAATGATGTATATAGTTGGTAGACGCCACGCGGCCCCTACTATTATAAGGGCAATCTTCTGGGCCCCTACTATTCTATGGGCCCCTACTATTCTATGGGCCAATATCTTCCTCCCACCCAATCTGTAGGCTCCAATCCGTTATCGAGATAATCATCCATTCCAACGGTTAGCATCCTTCTATTCCCCCTATCAAATTTTAGGCTTCCGAGGATCAAAGTTCAATCCGACTGGTGGAGAAGGGGAAGGGTATGAAGCAACTCCTCTAATGAAAGCATCCATATACCCTTGTCAATATCTTCCCACCAACTATCTTGGAGTGAAGACCAGATTATATACGACTGTGGGGCTTCCTGGGGCAGCAGGGTGGCAACCCCTTTTGAATAATATAATAATGGGGGCCACCCCTCAAATTATTTTCTATACGTAACATTGCCCATAGAACCATAGCCATAGAATTGATAGGGTAGGTAGGGGCCTATAGAATGGTAGGGGTGAAAATGCAGAGGCCCACCGCAATAATCCCCCTACCCCCTCCCCTCTATTTGAAAGGTAAAGGGCCTATTATTCTATTGTTGAGGGGCCTCCCTTCCCACTCGTAACCCATCTCTTCTATGTCTGGGGGCGGCTTGCCCCCGACCGAATAGTGGCGAGGGCCTCGGCACGCCAAAGCCCCTCCCCCTCGGGCTACCGGGCACGATCCGACTGCATGCACACGATATTTCTTTCTATGTCCGCTATCCCTTAGAAGAGTAGGGAAGCATTCATTAATGAATTACTGTAGCTGCATGCACCGCCCTTTATTCTATTATTGGCGCAGATTAAGTTCCCACCTCCTGCCCCCACCCCCCCTGAAAACAATCCTCGGCCAACTCGGAGTTTGTTTGCCTGCCCAAAGACGCGGCCGGCGGCGGTTTAGCTTTCTTGCGGCAAGGGCCCTTTGCCCGAATAAGACCCTTCTTGTGCTGTTGAAATTCCCGCCGGTCCACCGACGAGGGGTGTGGGGAGCCGGCGTGCCGGAGCAGCGGGCAACGGACCCCCCTGCATGTGAACCTGCAGGGGAATGGTCCTCTACTCTATTGCCGACGGGAAGATCCCACTCATCATCGACGGGTGGGCCCCTACCTTGAGAATAGTAGGGCTATGGGAGATCCAACTTCACTTTTTAGATGGGCGCTCCGAGGGTATGTTACGTACAGAACAACGGAGCAGGTATAATAAGAAGAATAATAAACCCGGCACCGCGTTGTTGGGGGGCGGCCGGAGCTGGAGACGCTATGATTCGGTGGGGATTGAACCGCCGGATAGCTCCGCATTGGCTAGCACCCAAGATACATAATCTTTCAAAGAGACAGCTTCTACGGCAATAGGCATAAAGGCATGATTGGTCCCGCGGATCTCACTGCACTGACCGTAATAAACTCCTTCTCGTAGCGGCAAAATGGAAGTCTGATTCAAACGACCGGGTACAGCATCGCATTTGATTCCGAGAGAAGGGACCGCCCAACTATGAAGTGCATCAGCAGATGTTATAATCGGACGTGGATGAGTCTTGGCTGGTACAACCACTCGATTGTCCACTTCCAATAAACGCGATTGACCCAGTTCTAGATCCTCTTCTGGAATCATATAACTGTCAAAAGTTGGTGACTGTTCATCGGAACTGTTATAGTCCGAATACTCATAAGGTTGGGTCGACGCCCCCCCCACTATAGAATAGAAAGGCGGGTACTCCTCCCCCCAAACTGTACTTGCAAGTTTCCCCGCAAACAGCTCTCCACGCTTATCATTCATTGGCACTCCACTATTATTCACGACGTAAGGCTAGCGAGACAAAATTGAACCCGCGCCCCCCCACTACCCACTACCCCCTATATTTGAAAGGGAAGGGGAAGGGCGGGCCGGCAAGATTCTATACGTAACATGCCC
>JAGRRI010017463.1:0-10653 GCA_018584345.1 Thuja plicata
ACCATGTAATTTATTTTGAATTCTCATTATGTTAAGCATTTCATCTCTAATTTCTTTTCTAAGTATGTCTGATTTTTGTCAAAAACCAATGTGTATTCATTTGGGCTTAGATTTTGGCTCGTTCATCAAATTTTGAAAAAAATTACATTTTTAGAAACTAGACTCCATTCTACACACTTTAAAAAAAATTAGGTTTTGATTTTCAATTATTTTTCAATGATTTCTAGGGGGAGCACACATAAATTTTACATTTTTTAGGATGTGTCCACTTCGGAAAATGGCAAAAAATCACACTTACATAAAAAAAATTAGCAGAAAAATCTGGGATAAACTAGGCGGTGTTAGCTAATTTCTCACTAGAGCGATTAATTTTTTTTAAAAAAAGTTAACATTTTAGGGGGAGCACACCAGACGCTATGTTATGTTTTTCACAAAAAATAGGACCTCTTTTTGTGCTCCCCCTTTTTGAGGGCCTTAATATCCACCATTTGCAAAAAAAATTAGTAGTTTAGAAACTAGATTCAAAGTTGAACAACTCTTGTTTTTGTCACATTTTAAAATTTTGAGTGTAAGTATCCTCAATTTCTCGTTGAAGTTCAGAGTTTGCTGATTTCAAAAAAAAAGTGGCATCTTATACCCCCTTTTTGGTCCCCCATCTTTGTGCACTTACCCTGGAGTATTTTAACATGTTTTAAGATACCTCCACACCTCTTCAAGGTAAACTTATGCATATGGAGGTTGCAAGCCTTTAAGTTGGAGTAAGGGAAAGAGGTAGAAAAGCTTGCACCAAGTATAAGTCTTGGTTGATTGAATCTTTGTTGTTAGTTGGGTTAGGTAGAGTAACCAAGGGATCAACATTTTTGAGGGTCCTATAGATGCGAAGGAGTGTAGTTAAGACAGCCTATAAGTCTTGTTATAATAATATGAGCATGAATTAGTGAGTGATTCATCCAACCTCCCTAACATATTGGTATCAAAGCCCCAAAAATATTTGGGATTGTCTAGTGCATGTGAGATTGTGAGTCTAGTGGGTCCACAATCATGGTGAGAAATGTGGAATTGGCCAAGAAGGACGATGAACAGGAGGAAGATAATAAGCTATTAAGGGAAAGAATAGATCAACTTGAGAAAGCATTGAGTGAAGTCCAAACCAAGAATGATGAAGTCAGTGATAAGTTGGAAGGGAAAGAAGCTAAGGGTAAAGAGGTTGCAGAAGAGGATAAATTCCCCGAACTTGACCCTGTATTGCAGGAAGAACCATTCTTGAAGGCTTTGAAAGCCATGAGTGGAAAAGCACTTGAAGGGATACCACTATTTAGTAGGAAGATGGAGGTAGATCTAGTCATGGAATGGATAGAAGGCATGGAGAATCACTTTGAATTTGATGAAGTCACACAAGCTCAGAAGGTCCAGGTGGCAAAGTCAAGTTTTAGAGGGTCTGCATTGGCATGGTGGAAGTTCATTCAGAAAAAAAGGGAGAAAGAAGGAAAGAAACCAATTTACACTTGGAAAGGAATGGTTGTCAAATTGAGAGAGGCATGCATACTAGATGATTAGGAAATCAAATTACAAAAGAAGAAATAGAGCTTAGGACAAAAGGATCTTGATTTTAAATTCCTACATTGAGGAATTTCAAAATCTTTGCATGAGATCTAATATCTCTGAGGATGAAATCCTTATGGTGGCTAGATACCTAAATGGTCTAAAATGGAGTATTTAAGAAGAGATGACTCTTATAAGTCCCAAAAAAATGCACCTAAGAGTATGAGGAAAGAAGATCAAACTTCCAGAGGTAGAGGAAGAGGAAGAGACCACAGAGGTCACAGAGGTCGATACAAAGGTAGAGGGACTAAATAAAGAAGCCAAGGAGAGTCCAAAATTGCAGAGCATGGAAGTGAAACAACTTCTAGAGGAGGATATGGAAGAGGTAGAGGAACTCAAGGGGGTTATAACAGAGGAAGAGGTGTAGGAAGAAGTAACTCTTACTTTGCTAGCATGAAATGTTATAGTTGTGGTCGAATGGGTGATCCTCCTTATAGGTGCCCAGAGAAAGAAACCTCCTCAAACAATGACAAGAGAATAACATATTCTCAAGAAGACACATCAAGTGTCAAGTCACCAGAGATTAACCATATTGAATCAGAGATGGGGGAGAATCTCATGTTTAGAAGAGTTCTAATTAGACAACCAGTCAAAGAAGAACCAAAGAAAAGGAGGGTCTTATTTAGGATAAGATGCAAAATAATTGGTAAAGTGTGCAAAGTTATTGTGGATTCTAGTTCAACAGATAACATAGTCTCAAAGGAGGTAGTGAGGAAGATTAAATTGGAAAAGATACCCCATACTAATCCATACGAGGTGACATGGTTGAATAAAGGACAAAGTGTCCTTGTGAATGAACAACCATGGGTTTAGTTCTCCATTGGAGGATACAAATACAAGTTGATTTTTGATGTGTTGCCTATGGATGCATATCATATCCTATTGGGAAGACCATGGAAATATGATAGAGGATCCATCTATGATGGGAAAGAGAACACCATCTCATTCAAGAAGGATGGTAGGACATTCAAGATATAGTCACTGTTAGATGAAGAAGAAACATAGTCAAAGACCCCTAGTGTCTTACTAAGCAGTGGAAAAGAGTTCCCTACTAATCTTCAACAAGAAGGAGATGAAGGTTATGCTATAGTAGTGGCACCCAAGGAAGAAGAAAAGGTTACTCAAACACCTATACTAGAGGAAGTCCAAAACTTACTTGGAAAGCTCAAGGACATAATCAGTGATGGAACACCGGAAACATTACCTCCTAAAAGGACTATCAGTCATAAGATAGATTTCATACCAGGGGATTCATTACGCAACAAAGCATCCTACAAACTCACACCAGAGTATAATCAATAAGTGGCTAGACAAGTGCATGAGCTATTAGATAGGGGACAAATCAAGAAGAGCATCAGTCCATGTGTCATACCTATGGTCTTGGCATCCAAGAAAGGTGGAAAGTATAAAATTTGCACTAATTCTAGGGCTATCAATAGAATTACCATTAGATACCGATTCCCTATACCTAGAATTGAAGATTTGATGGACTGCCTTGGAGGGGCCAAGTATTTCACTAAGTTGGATCTCAAAAGTGGATAACACCAGATTAGAATAAAAGATGGGTATGAATGGAAGATGACTTTTAAAACCACTGAAGGGTTGTATGAGTGGAGAGTTATGTCATTTGGGATTTCAAATGCCGCTAGCACATTCATGAGGCTCATGAATGAGGTGCTTAAGGATTACACAGGAAAATTTGTGGTAGTGTATCTAGATGATATACTCATCTTCAGTAAGACAACAGAGGAATACTTAGAACAATTGCATATTGTACTCAAAAGGTTGCAGGAGGAGAAGTTGTACATCAATCTAGAGAAGTGTGAGTTCTTCAAGAAAGAGCTTGTGTATTTGGGGTTTTTAGTATCTCAAGGTTCATTGAAAATGGACCCAAGAAAGGTGGAGGCTATTTTAAATTGGCCAATGCTAACCACAAGGACAGAGGTAAGGATCTTTCATGGGTTAGTTCAGTTTTATAGAAAATTTATAAGGAATTTCAGTGGCATTTGTGCACCAGCGCTAGACACCATTAAAGGAGGGTTAAAGACCAAGTTAAAATGGACTCTTGAAGCAGGGGATGCCTTTGAGAAGTTGAAGCAACCAGCTGCTACCTAACCTATCCTTTTGTTACCTAGTTTTGATAAGCTATATTCACAATAGAGTGTGATGCAAGTGGAGTGGAAGTAGGAGTGTTGAGCCAAGAGGATAGGCCTATAACTTTCTTCAGTGAAAATCTCAATGAAGCAAAGAAGAAGTACTCTGCTTATGATTTGGAGTTATATGCTCTAGTGCATTCACTTAGAAAATGGAGGCATTATCTGCTTCCTAAGGAATTTGTAGTGTTCACAGAAAATCATGCAATAAGTTACATTAACACATACGAGAAATTGAGTAATAGGCACTTGAAGTGGATGGAATATCTGCAAGCCTTTACATTTACTATCAAGCACAAGAAAGGACAGTTGAACAAGGTGGAAGATGCACTGAGTAGGAGGATGTTGGTAGTTCAAGAAGTTCAACTTCAAAGTATTGGCATAGAGAGTTTCAAGGATCTCTATAGAGATCATGAAGACTTTTTTGAAGCATATAAGGTATGTTCTGATTTCCAAAATTACTTTCATAGACAGTTTGCAGAATATACTCTTCAAAGTTTACTCTTGTTTAAGGGAAACCAATTATGTATCCCTAAGGGTTCAATGAGAAAAAATCTAATTCAGGAGAAGATCAATGGTAGCTTAAGTGGACATTTTGGCATCAACAAGACATTGGAGTTAGTACAGAGGTTTTATCATTGGCTCAAGTTGCCAAGAGATGTCAGAAGATATGTTCAACAATGTGTGGTTTCTATGAAAGACAAAGGAGGAGCTACCAATGCAGGTTTGTACCAAGCTTTTCCTATTCCCAATAGACCTTGGGAGTGCATTAGCATGGGTTTTATTTTAGTTTTCCCTAAGACAAAGATAGGGTTGGCTAGTGTTTATGTGGTTGCAGATAGATTCAGTAAAATGATTCATTTCATTCCTTGTAAAACCACCCATGTTGGTAGTTATATTTCTCATTTCTTCTTCAAAGAGATTGTAAGGATACATTGACTACCCCTAGCATTTTGTCAGATAGGGATGTCAAGTTTATGAGTCATGTTTGGAAGACTCTATGAAGCAGATTTGGTACAAATTAGTCTTTTGGATCATCTTACCATCCACAAATGGATGGTCAAACTAAGGTGATCAAAAGATTTTTATGTAACTTTCTTAGATACCTAACTAAGGAATATGGGCATACATGAGATCTAGTGATTCAACAAGCTGAGTATGCCTATAATGATAGTGTAAATCAGACTACTGGCAGAAGTCCTTTTGAGGTAATGTATGGGATGCATCCAAGGAGAGTGTATGAACTCGGATATTTGGGGGCTATGGAGTATAGGAGTGGACATGCAAAGGATTTCTCTTAGACAATGATGGAGATACAAGAACAAGTGAAGAAGACTATCATAGAGGCTACCAACAAATTGAAGGCTATCATAGTGGATGTGTCAAGAAGAGATGTACAACTTGCAGTAGGAGACTATGTCACGGTTCATCTGAACAAGTTAAGGTAAAAAAAAGGAGTGCCAACTAAGTTGCAGATGGAAAGAGTGGGACCATGTAAGGTGTTAGCTAAATATGGATAGAATGCTTACAAGGTGGAGTTACCCTCATATTTGAGCATTTCACCAGTGTTCAATGTGGCAAACTTGGTGAAGTTCAAGGGACCACTATCAAACATGAACCACACCAGAAAGGAGATATTGGAAGATGTCAATACTAAGGTTTTATCTCCCAAACCCAAGCTTCAAGCAGATAGGATCTTAGAATCTAGGGTGAAGAAGTCAACTAGATAAAGGGTATACATGGAGCATCTAGTACAATGGAAGGACTTCTAGGGTGTCTTCACTACACTCCTTGGCACCTATAGGACCCTCAACCAATGTTGATCCCCTGGTTACTTTGGCCAACCCAACTAACAAGAACACAAGAATTAGTTACTTTAATTTTCATGTAATGTGATAAATATTATTTCTTTGTTATAAAATTTAGGTTGAATCATATATAATTATTGATCTAAGAAACACAATGCACATTAATTTATACACAATTACTGATCAAATAAAAATAATGTTGATTCATTTTTATACATCTTACTTATTTCGCTCTAGAAAGAAACACGAGTGTTTTGAAAATCACTTTGAAATTGTTTGAATCACTAACATAAATTTAAAAATAAAATGAACCAACTTGTAGATTTGATAGGAAAGCACAATTTATAGAAACATTGAGAAAAAACCTAAACAATTCAAGCCAAATTAGTGAAGCAAAGATATAAACCAAAGAAGGAACATGAAATACCAAATAAACAATATAGTCGAGATCGTGCATAAAACTGACAAGAGAAAGTGGGGAATGTGCGATGAAATGAAACATTAAGTGGTTCTTGCATGGGATATTTGATACTAGCTTTTTTGTACATACATACATACATACATACATACATGTGTGAGTACATATATTTACATAAGTTTATTATAATAAACTTTCATCCATTGTTAGTGGTTTAGTTTAGGATTTCAGTTACAACTTGTTAATAGAATTTTGACTTATTGTGTTAATGGGGCTATCACTTTTTCTATTGATGGGGTTTGCATTTATGTTGCTTATGAAACATTGGGTGACAAACATGGTGGGTAAATGCAAAGGGGCATGTAGTATATGTCACTGGCCAGAAGATAACAATTGATGTTGGAAGAAAATAACATAATATATGTGACAGTCAAGTGAGCAATACATCATGTGGATTTCACTTACCAAAAAAGTTGTCTAAGGGCAATTGAACTTGCATAATGGAATTGTATACCGCAACATTGATTGATCACAACAACCTTTTGAAAAATCAAGTCTACCATTAGAAGCTCAAGATTTTTTGGTAAGTCAAGGAAATTTTGGCAAGTTATAATCCATGCTTGAAAATAATTGGAGATACATAAATAATTAAAATGAGAATCAATATAAAGAGTAACAAAGAGTACTCAAAATTATAGTCCATGTTTGAAGTTTAAATAACTTATAGAGAACTTACATTCATAGTTAAATATTTTCGTTGACATTTCTGATTTACCGAACATTGAAAAGATAATTGATATGATGATGTGATCCCTTTGCTCATATTGATAAATTTACCTAAACTTTAACAGTCATATGACATGAAGGGATTCTATGGTGTAACACACATATCCTTCAATAAGTATGACAATGTATATTTGTAAATTGAACTCATGCATACCATATCATTCATCTTAGCCATAGAGAATGGTGTATTCGTCAAAAGTTGAATGTGCAATCAATTAGAGAGAAATGTAATGACACGTGGCATTCAACTTGATTGAACAAGTTATCTAACTACAGGTGGAGAAGTTGGATGTGTACATGTACATAGGTTAACAGTCAAAACATAAGGTAACCAACTTCGGACCCCTCTCCCTCTCACGAATTTGATATTTTAACTATATTCATTGCAATATGCTCAGATTATTAAGACAAGAATATCTTTAGTCTATTTTCTAAAGTATAACGTCACGCAGTTGGTAAGATTGGCCTTTAAAATGAAATCCGTGAATAAAATATTGATGATTGATACCGAGGTGGAATAATTGCATCTCAATATTCTTTACGTTTAGATACCATTCCAAACTTGTAGCAGTTGTAGTGTAGTGTATATAAAGTCTCTCTCACACTCCCATTCTCAGAATCAGAACAATAAGATTAATGGAGAAAGGTTTGAAGGTGAGGAGCTCTGAACCAGTCATGGTGGGTTCTTCTCTGCCTTCACCCAAAGCTATTCTCCCCCTCTCCTCCATCGACAACGAACCCATTATGAGAGAAAATATCTTTAATTCATTGTTAGTCTACAGTCCCCATCACACTATTTCCGCTGATCCTGCAAAAATAATTCGAGAGGCTCTGTCCAAAGTATTGGTGTATTATTTTCCTTTCGCTGGGCGGCTCAGATGCAAAGATAATGGAGAACTTGAAGTGGAGTGCACAGATGAGGGAGCTCTCTTTGTGGAAGCAATGGCAGATAACAGTCTTTCAGTCTTAGGAGATTTGGATGACATCACACCATCATTTAAACAGCTGCTTTTTTCACTTCCACTTGCCAATACTACTATTGAGAACTTCCATCTTCTGGTTGTTCAGGTAATGTCTTGTCATTTCTTTTGCATGATAATATCAAAATTGAATTGTGCAGTCATTAATCTATGCTTCATAAGTATTTCTTAAGAACTTATTTCTGGTGACAATGAATGGTACAATTAACACTCATTTTATAGTAAACTTGGTGTAATGAAGAAAATCTTATAAAAGTATTTCGAAACATGATTTTTCTAATAAGATATATGCATTTATTTTCTTGTTGGTGTCTTCTATTTGTTTCATATAGGTAACTCGTTTTACATGTGGTGGTTTTGTTGTGGGAGTGAGTTTTCACCATAGCATATGTGATGGACGAGGAGGAGGTCAATTTCTTAAAGGCCTTGCAGAAATGGCAAGGGAAGAGATTAAGCCCTCTTTAGAACCAATATGGAATAGAGATCTATGGAAGCGAGAAGATCCTATAAACCTCCAGTTTTATCACTTTGAATCTTTTATAGAGAGCATGAATAACCCACACAAATCTTCTATAATAGATGAATCAGTTCAAGCCTCTTTAGTTATCAAATCTGATGTAATAAGATGTATCAAAAAATGCTTTATGGAAGAAAGTAAAGAACTATTCTCTACATTCGAAGTTGTATCAGCATTGACTTGGCAAGCAAGGACAAAGGCTCTCCAAATTCCAAATGATCAAAATGTGAAGCTTCTCTTTGCAATGGATATGAGGAGATTAGTTCATCCCCCACTTCCACAAGGATACTATGGTAATGCTATCGGTATGGGATGTTCAATAGATATTGCACAAGATCTCATAAATGGATCACTTTTGCGAGCTACAAAAATTATAAAAAGATCAAAGTCATCTTTAATTGATACACACTTGATGCAAGGCATTGTGACACATCCATGTACATCGAATGTGCATAAAAAACAAGAGAATATATTTGGCTTAAGTGATTGGAGGTGGTTGGGATTTAATGAAGTGGACTTTGGTTGGGGAGATGCAGAAAATTTCAGCCCTATGCTACCTTTGGAGAAAGGGGTAGCTATAGCAGATTATTTTGGATATATAATCCAACCTCCTAAACACATGTCTAATGGAATCAAAATAGTGATATGCATGCCCAAGCCAATATTCAAAGCATTCAAAATAGAAGTGGACTCCATGATAAGCCAATATATAGATAAAAACATCTAAGTCATGGGAAGTTAGGCCTTGTATGCTTAAAATAATGATTTTGTGATCTTCTAGGTAAAGCATGGAGGAAATGATTTCTATGTATAAATGCATATTTGCCCATAGGTTTTAAGTCATGGCCTAAATGTTGTATAAATTATTAGTGAACTATAAATAAAACATTCCCTTTTGATGAAGAGACTAAAATATTTTACTATTATATTTTTGTGATCATCTACTCTCTATTTAAATGATGATTTATTATTTTATTTGTGACTTCATAAATTTTCATGTTTTTATTTAGCACTCAACACATTTTCTCTTTACTCGTAATGAAATTTCTAAACTATAGAAATTTTTATGTGTGATTCATTAATACAACATAAAATATATATGTATCAAATGATGATAAAGAAATTAGTATAATTAAATTCAATTTAGTTTCAGTTGTGTTACATTGTTTTAACATTAAAAGATACCCACAATCTGTTATTAAGAGAGAAAACTAGCTTTGGATTCAATTGTGTACAATATTTTTGCATCAACACTTCTCATCCATCATCAGGATAAGAAGAGCCAAAGGAAAACATAAGATGGATTGTTGTAGACTAGACACGAATATATAAATGAGGGCACAAGAATGAGAAACAAAGGAATCTTAAAGGTCAAGATACCAAAGAAATCAACATTCATAATAAAAAGTCAAGAAGGCTCAAGATAAAGAGACAAAAAAAAAGAAGAAGAAGAGGACAATGCTACAAAAGAAACTTAAAAACCTAATGAAACTACAAATAAAACTATAAAAGAAGAAAGAGCACTAAAGAAAAAAAAAAAACAAGGAAATAAATCAGAAAAGAAAAAAGAATAACAAGACTAAAATATTGTAATACCCTTCCTTATATGATTAAAATCTTATTAAAGAGGATATTTAATTTAATACTAGTTGTTTAATCATTTTTTTATTTTAAACTATTCAATAATGATTCTTTGTCATGTATTAATAAGTAAAATGCATTTAATAAGAAAATAAATGTTTTGTGTAAAAAAAAAAAGGTTATAACAATTAATCAATTAATCAATGTTATTTAATGTGAAGCTTTGTTACATAGTTAAACTAATTAATTTGCTTGTCTTTTGATTTTTTTGGAATGGCTTTCCATTTCCATCCTTGGAGTTGAAAGGCTTTTCATTCTGGATTTTTCTTGGGAAGTGGTTTTGAAGAAGAGATGATTGAACTCCTAAGGAAAAAAAGGTTGCATTCAAAAATAGATTTGCAGGCAAGAACAAAGGCCTATAATTCGTTATTGTCTGTATACTTTTGCGTTGTAGTTTGTAGAGAGTCGGTTTTAGATTGTTCTTTGGTCTCTCATTTTTAAGACTTAGGTCGTTGTTAAGAGTTGTATTTCTATGTAATATGGTTCTTGCTGTAAGTATGAATCCTATCTCTGATTTGTCAATTGTAACTTGCCTTTTCGAACCATTCATGCTAGTTTCAAAAGCTCTACTCATTGCATTGACTGAGAGGCTGATAAATCCTTTTCAATAGATATGTTTGCGTACATTAATCTATCATTAATGGTCATGAGATGGTATTTCTTACGATTTTTTTTGTAATGCATAATGCACATAGATCACCTCATTCTCTGACGGGTAGTATACACTAATAGTAGGTGGGTGTGTAAT
>JAGRRI010017536.1:0-10259 GCA_018584345.1 Thuja plicata
AGAGGGGGGGGGGGTGAATCAGTGGCCTCAAAAATTAATCCTTAAATCAACCCTTAAAACTTATAACCATAGATTATGTCTCTAGTTATCTTCTATCCTACAAAATGTATGCCTTAAATTACTTTTATCAAATTTCTACTTGTTGGAATGCTTTGTAAATCTCTTTTTTGTATGATTACCGATAAGCAGTTAACTATTTACCGAAACACAGTAAATATGCGGAGTATACTAATCAATCCGGAAATGCATATGTGAAATGTAAAATAGTAAAGTAATAAACCATAAACACATAACACATGGATTTTTAACATGGAAACCCTATTAAGGGAAAAACCACTGGGACTGGTACCCCAAATTTTCACTCTTCTAAAGTGAGCCCTGTTAAGAGCCAACCCTGTTAAAGGTTACAAACACACTATTAGGTGTGACCTTGTTAGAGGATTTAGAAATAGTTTGTCAACTAGTATCAGGCATCTAATGATACCATCCTTGATCAAAATCTCTTGGCCTGTCAATAGGTATTGGGCATATCCAATGCTACTTTTGCGATCAAATTTTTTGATACTCCTTGGGATGTATCTCAATTGTAAAAGAATTTTAATTCATACTTGGTTAAGAGGATTTATGATTCAATGGTTAAATTGAAACACTAATGATCTATTCATACATACAACTCATTTGTAGATTTTCAGATCTATTGTAAGTCCATTACCTCTCTGATCAATATAATCACTTATACCTTTTCTCCACACTGTTCTGCTCTGTGATTCTTGTCTCACTGTTCGTCGGTGTCTGTAGAATCTAGCTCTTTCCTCAACTTGTTGATCATGACTGAATGAAGACTTTGTTCTCCTTCATATTTTCTTTAGCATCTTTCCTCTTCTCTTTTTCTCCTCACCTAATCCCCCATTCATAATGAATTGGGTTTGTCTCTATATAGACATGATTTCCCCTTTTCTTGGCTTTCTTGATTCTTGGTGTGATCCACAATTCTCGCCAATAGATATAAAGCAAACTCTTGATTTATCTTAAAAAGATCTTCTTGACAACTAGACAAATCAGCTTTAAACCAATTACTTATCTCTCACTCATTTTAGATGTTTAAAAAAATGATAAGTATTCATTAATTATATCTTTAGCTTCTTGACAGCTAAGCATTTTGTCATTTTCTGAACTCTCTATTCTGTCGGTCAACACTTCAATTAGTCATCAGTGATAACTGACTGTTCCATCAGCATGACTTCAGTTGTCACTGGGATCTCCATCCTTGTCTTCTCCGTTGGGCAACACTAAAATTATTTCCATCGGGTTACTCTATTTTTTGCTCGTCGGTCAACACTATTACTCTGCTCATTGGTAATGCTGAGCATTATCTCGTCAGGTAACACTATGGCTCTTCTCTTTTACTCTAACCATTAGTGTGCACTCCTTCGGCATATGCAGTCACTTAGTGAATACTTGACTTGTATGCATTACTGATAGAATAGTCTTTGATTCATCAGTTCTTTGAAGTCTTTGACAGTATTTCCATGACCATACAAATTATATCAAGTTGACATCAATTACAATACAATACATTAAATGATTTAGTTCCTTGCATGATCATCAACTTAATATCTTCAAACATTAAATCAGTTACATGTCATCAGTATTCAAAATGTGACTACAAACACCTATGATCAGTGGAACCTGATGGATAGAGATCACCGACAGTCAAGTGATGTCGGAGCAAGAACACCAAAAAATATTACCGACGAGCAAAATCAAAAGCATATCCGACGGCTAGAAACATAGTGTAAACCAATGGAGAAGTCCGAGGAGAACTGGAGTGTTGACTGATGCTATCAAAAATTTAAACCAAAATTAACTGGAGTTAAGAAATGATAAAATATCTAGTTGGCAGAGCTAAATATAGAGTTAACTGGTAGGTATCATTGTTTTCATCGACAAGATGAGCCAGAGATAAGTAATTGATTTAAAACTATTTTTTTCCAGTTGGCAAGAAGATCTCAGTGAGATAAAACAAAAGTTCCTATTTAAATCTAATTGGCGAGAATTGTGGATCATGCCAAGATCAAGAAGATCAAGAACCTAAAAATGGTGATATCATATCTATTTAAGATACAACTCAATTGATTACAAATCTGTGTGGGTGAATGAATGAAAAGAGGATGCTAAAGAGAAATTGATGAAGAGCAACTTCATACAGTACTGATCAACAAGCTAAGGAAAGAGCTAAAATTTTCTACGGACACCAAGAAACAGAGCACAACATCACTGAGAAGAATCAAAGTGGAGCAAAGGTATAAACAAATTTATATTGATCAGAATAGTTTTGTGAGATTATAATAGATCTGAAAATTTGCAAGTATAAGTTGTATATGTGAAAAGATCATACTATTTCAGTTTAACCATTGATTCAGAAAGTCTCTTAATCAAGCAGGATTTAGAGATCCTTTCTATATTGAGATACATCCCAAGGAGTATCAAAAATTTTGTTCATGAAGATATCATTAGATGCCAAATACCTATTAACAGGCCAAGTGAGTGTTTGATCAAGGATGGTAGCATAGAGATTCCCAATATCAAGTGAAAGAATAAAATTTTAAATCCTCTAACAAGGGCACACCTAATAGTGTGTTTGTAACCTTTAACAAGGTTGGATCTTCACTGAGCTCACTTCAGAAGAGTGAAAATTTGGGGTTACCGACCCCAAGTAGTTTTTCCCTTAGCAGGGTTTCCATGTTAAAAATCCATGTGTCAATGTGTTTATGACTCATTACTTTAGTGTTTTGCATCACACTTAACTTCATTGGATTGATCGGTATACTCTAGATAATTTACTGTCTTTCGGTAAATTAACAGACTGCTATTTGGTAAATCTACAGTAGAAGGTTTTAGAAAGCATCCCGAGCAGTAGTAATTTGATATAAGTATTTGGAGGCATTCATCTTATAGGACTGAAGATAACTAGAGGTATAATATTGTGGTACTAAGTATTAAGGGTTGATTATTATAATATTTTTGAGGCCACTAATTCACCCCCCTCTCAGTTATTACTAACACTACAAACAAAACAATAAAACTAGACCAACCCAATTAAACATATAAAAAACCAATAAAATGACATATGGAATCAACTCCTACGAATTTTTAAAGTTATTTGAGATCTTATTTTATCAACTAGAACAATCACAGGTGAGATTATTTTGAGTTATAGAGTCAACTAGGTTAATGGTTGTGGTTTTATTAGTGAGGACTTAACTACTGATGAGTTTACTAGGTTGGTGATCATAATTTAATTAGTAGATTGGTTTTGATAGTGCTTACTATTATTTCTGTTGATAGTACCTATTAGGATTAGGCTCATATCATAGAAAATAATGGGTGCAATTTTTTGGTGAGTATTAAAGATGATTAAAACTAAATATAAATAAATGTCACAAGAGTTCAATCTTCATGATTTAGAGTTCATAATTTGATCCTTGAAGATGATTCCACTAAGTTATGGGTTGTGGTATGTATGCACCAAATGGGGCACACACATAAGTGTTTACATGATCAAATTATGTGGAATCTACTTTTGGGATTAAGGAATAAGGGTAAAAGCACAATTGAGTGTCGTCTTTTAGGCTAACTCAACGGACTCGAAAAAGTGAGACTTGGCCTAGTTAGATTCGACCGAGTCTACGTAGGCACCATGCAGTGCTGAATGGCGCCTACATAGCTGAGTAGACTGGGATGAGTAAGACTTAGCCGAGTCCTACTCGGCCTAGTCCCTGGGATATTTTAAATATCAAAAAATGAACTCTAAGCTCCTCATTTTCACATTAAGGGGCTAAGATAGTGGGTTAGGGGCTTCAGGGAAAACTCGGTCAAGTTCTAGGTAGGGGCTCCTAAACCAAAAATTTACCCAAAATCTTGAAACTTAAACATAAACCCATTTATCTAAAAACATATAATTTGTGATATTGCTATCAGGATTCAACCATGAGGATGCAAGCAGAGTGGGTTTAACCATGGAGGAAACTCCATAGTTAAGCGCGCTCGAGCTGGAGTAGTACTGGGATGGGTGACCTCCCGGGAAGTCCCAGTGCTTCACCTTTGTGAGCATCACCTAGATCCAATGAGTGCTAAGTGTTCCATTCATTCTCGTGAGAGATGGGTTCGTGTGAACCACTACTCATGAATCGTGGGTCAATGAGTTTGACTCAAAAAACTACACAGTTGAATCCTGATAGCAATATCACAATTTGACTTGCTGTGGAAAATATCTCCTACTTATCAACATATAATTTACCCAAAAGTTTGAAACTTAAACGCAAACCCAAACCTAAAAACATATAATTTATCCAAAAGTTTGAAATATTTAAATGTAAAACCAAGCCTAAAAACATATAATTTACCCAAAACGTAAACCCAAACCTAAAAACATGTAAATCGTGCAATATGGATGTAAAATGCAATGAATGTAATCTTTTTGTTCAGATGGACACAAGAATATATTCAATGGGGATGTGCACATGTTTATCTTTATTAGCAATTGTATATTTTGATCTTAAATCACTATTAGTTATGTGATGTAAAAAGAGGCAGTTTTAGGTCACTTAAGGGAATGTCAAAAAGAATTAATCTAGGCTAATTAATGTTATATATAGATTTTAAATCACCTAATGTAATGTGACATAAAAGGGTTGTTCTTGTACACCATTTTAAGAGATGACCAAGAGAGTAAATTTAGGCATTAATTTAGGATACATGACTATTATTAAGAGAGTTCACCATGTAAGTTTTTTTGTCACAAAGATCATTCTAGATCGTCATTATGTACAACTTTAAAAATTAGCACATAACAAAACCCTAAATCTTGTACTAGGTTGTTAGATGTAATTAAATTTCCATAATTCATGAGGTTGTCGATGCTAATTTTATATATTTATGCTTATGGGGATGCAATGGATGGACCTTTTTGTTCAGATGGACATGTATGTTAAATGTCTATTTATGTTATGTTCAAAGAGATGTACACATGATATATATGCAATGACTTGTTTAAAATTTATGAACTTTTGTTCAAAAGAGTTGCATGTTGAAGAAGTTTTAAATGTTTAAATATTTTTAATTTATATTTAAATGCATGAATTAACATGTTTGAATTTAAATGTTTCTATTTGAAGTATGTATTTCAAAAGTTAGATAGATAAATTATGTAAAAATTTAATTTATTTGAAATTATTTCCAAATGTACATGTGCACATATGTATTAAATATATAAATAGTTTTTAATTTATTGAAATATGTTATTTTTCAACACATGTATAAATATATTGATTTTCTATAGAATGTACACATTTATGTGCCACTTACAGCGAGCAATTTTTATCTATATTATATTTGTGTCACATGGCTTCTAGTGGTTCAGATCCTAACATTCATAATAGTCAGGCCTCACGAGCATCCTCTGACCACCATGTTACCCCACATAGTCGAGATAGTCGTAGACATGAGACTATCGTCTACGACTATCTCGAGGATGCATGCCGCTCTAGCTGCACTAGAGAGAACTTTGCAAAATAGTGCTATCCTCCATAATAGGAAGAATTTGACATCCATTTGCACTGAGCTGATAAGTATGACTCAGAAGGCTGAATCATACAATCCATATGATGATACATCTATTGATTCTTTTTACCAGAGCCTCTATAGAAGTATCACAGGTACTATGGGTTGGAGGGTAGTTGATTTAGATGTTTCAGCTACCCAGGTTAAGAACATGTTTGGAACCTATTACATACATAGGAGGGTGTAGAGCATACAGGGTCACAAAATCTACATATGATTTAATAGGCCCTTTTATATATACGAGATGGTTTGCGGCCCTTCATATGTGGCCCCAAAAGGATGAGGTGCCCCTATTGGAATGACTATGGAAATTTGGGACTGAGAGGGGAGGGGTGAATCAGTACCACAAAATTTTTTATAACTGAAACTGTCAATAACCATATATTGCTGCTTGTTGTTTACCAAATCTAATAACTTGAAATGAAACTAGTATAAAGCTTAAAATCATAACATCATAATATTCAAGTAAATGAACTCATAACTCCATAATTTTGTTTACATGAAAATCCTTGGTTAGAGGACAAAACTGCGGTGGGGATGACACTTGTTAGTACTCATTTCTATGAGTACTATTTTAAACTTTTTAAAGAGCTTCAACCTTCTTCCATGGTGATAGTCTTCAAGTTGCAGAGGGTTTTACTCTTTATCTCACAAGAAAAGGTTGCAGAGGGACGAGGAAGTCATGTTTTGTTTCTCTTAGATGGTCTTTATGCAGTCATAAAGGGTTGGAAATAGTTGAATTATCCATGGTGCCTTCGCTAGTTTGTTTTGTTTGAAATGGTCTAGATCATTTATCCCACATTGGTTGTGTGGTGAAAGAGTCTATTATTTTTATATTCGAGCCCGCGGTGGTTAATTTCTGAAAGGCACATGAATCTTTGGCCAAATGGTTAGTGGTTGAGTGGTTAAGTGGTGGTTAGTGGTGGCTAGTTGGTGGAAAAGGAGGCAAATTTTGTGGGCTAGTGTAGAGATGATGTGGCAGAAGGTTCAACATGGTGACAAATGTTGGCAAGGAATTATACCGCGATCCTAGTCATGACAGGTCCTGTTAGATCACGACATCATGACTGATTGGCATGTGGTAGATTGACAGGTGGCAGAGCCAAGTAGGATAATGAGATGGCAGAGGTCCCAACAAATCAGAGGGAAATACATGGATGATGGTTGTCGAGCTAAAGGAAGATAACATTCATGCAGTTTAGATTAGATTCAACGGTTGTCGTTATCCTGTGATTAGAAGATGCATGAGGATTAGTGTTCACAGGATCACGTCATGATGCCAAGTGTCCCTCTAAGATCAAAGATGAAGGAAATAAATGGATCATTAGATCAGATTCAATCCAGTGGCTATCCTGTTTATTCTATCCAAAAGTTGTAGGTCTTTTATCTTTTGTGACATCACGACTACATGCCATGTGTCCTTTCTGGGAAGTGGGGCTTGCAGTTTGTAAAGTTGGCAGGATCATCAAATCAGATGTCATCTATGCTGGGCGTAAAGCCTTAGTTAGGAGATGTACAATTTTTATCCATCATGGGTTCACAAAAATGTGCCATGTGGGAAGTGCCCAGGTTTGAAGGAAGTTAATCTATCATTAGAGCAGTCTTCATCAAACAATGGGCGTTATGCCTTGATGCAAATATGCAAGGAGGTTAAGTCTTTATGGCTTCAGGATTTTGCGACATGTGGCAGTTGGTAGGGTTGGGTCGTAACTACAATTAGGATAAGCGTTATGCAGATAAAGGATGATCTAACAGTTGATGCTTTTCCTAGAAAGGTAGTTGATTGATTATTAACCATCGAGGAATCATGACAACTTGCAACGTCGCATCTCAGATCTTGGTCAGTGCTGAAGGATAGGGTAAAGGTAAGGATGTTAGTAATGACTGAGGGGTCGGGGGGGTGAATCAGTGGCCTCAAAAATTAATCCTTAATCAACCCTTAAAAACTTATTACCACTTTTAATCCTCTAGTTATACTCAGTCCTACAAGATGAATGCCTTGAAATACTTATATCAAATTTCTACTTGTCGGAGTGCTTTGTAAAACCTTCTTTTGTATGTTTACTGATAAGCAGTGTTACTATTTACTGAAACACAGTAAATAACTAGAGTATACCGATCAATCCAGAATATCTTATGTGAAATGAAAAATAGTAGAGTAATGAAACATAAACACATCACACATATTTTTAACGTGGAAACCCTGTTAAGGGAAAAAACCACTGGGATTGGTACCCCAAATTTTCACTCTTCTAAAGTGAGCTCAGTTAAGAGCCAACCCTGTTAAAGGTTACAAACACACTGTTAGGTGTGACCTTGTTAGAGGATTTAAAAGATAATTTTTCACTTAGTTTCTGGCATCTAATGCTACCATCCTTGATCAAACACTCACTTGGCCTATCAATAGGTATTGGGCATATCCAATGCTACTTTGTATGATCAAACTTTTTGATACTCCTTGGGATGTGTCTCAATTATAGAAGACTTTTAAGTCCTGCTCGGTTAAGAGAATTGATGCTTCAATGGTTAAACTGTAATAGTAAAGTGATCTGTTCACTCATACAACTTGAATTGCAAATTTTTAGATCTATTGTAAGTGCATTACCTCTCTGATCAATATAATCAATTCAATACCTTTGCTCCACACTATTCTACTTTGTGATGCTGTCTCACTATTTTTTGGTGTCTGCAGAATCTAGCTCTTTCCTCAGCTTTTTGATAAGGTCTGAATGAAGACTTTCTTCTTCTTCAGAATCTTTTCAACATCTATTATTTTCACTTTTCTTCTATTCCCCTAATTCATAATGAATTAGGTTGTCTCTTTATAGACATGATTCACCGTTTCTTGGCTTTCTTGATCTTGGCATGATCCATAATTCTCACCACTTAGATTTAAAGAAAAAATCTAGTTTAATCTCATTGAGATCTTCTTGCCAACTGGACAAATCAACTTTAAATCAATCACTTATCTATGGCTTTATCTTGTCAATTAAAACAATGATAAGTATCAGTTAAGTCTATTTTTAGCTCTTGATAGCTAAGCATTTTGTCGTTTCTAAACTCTCTATTTTTTCGGTTAATACTTTAGTTAGTCATCAGTGATAATTGACTGTTCTTTCGGTGTGACTTCAGTTGTCATCGAGATCTCTATCCTTGTCTTGTCCGTCGGGAAAAACTGTAATTCTGTCCATCGGGTTACATTGTGCTTTTCTCGTCGGGCAACACTGTGAATTTTCTCATCAGTAATGTTGTGCATTTGTTTGTCGTGTAACACAGTGACTTTTCTCTTTTACTCTGTCCATCGATGTGCACTCTGTCGGTGTATACAGTCACTTTGTGAATACTTGAATTATATGCATTACTGATAGCAAAGCATTTGATTCGTTGGTTCTTTGAAGTCTTTTAGCAGTATGTCCATGACCATATAGATTATATCAAGTTGACATCAATGACAATACAATACATTAACTGATTTAATGCCTTGCATAATAATCAACTTAATATCTTCAAACATTCAATCAGTTATTATTCATCAATCTCTCCCTTTGGCATTGATGGCACCACACTACATTATCACACTATATTACTGCTAATACAACATGAAATATAACAATTGAAGTTTATCAAACTACCAATCTTATGTACTATAAATGATACAAATATCTGGTCCTCGGTAAGCTCTTATAGCTTAGATTTGATTCTTTCAAATTTTAGTCTATCTTCAATCCCTTCACTGGATAGATGTAGAATATTTATTTCTTTGATGTGATGTGTTTTCCTTCTGTGTCAAATTCTCTCCCTTTGGCTGTTCTCTTTTCTTTTGATGTCTTTTGTCAACAATTCTTTCTTTTTGTATGTACTCTCCCTCTGTGGTTACATCTCTCCCTTTGGATACTATGATGGATATTCTCCCTGATGTTACATCTCTCCTCTCTTTGATGGTTATGATCTCCCCCTGAGGTGATAATGGATATAATCTCTCCCTTTGAAAACAATGCCAAACAAATATTTTTGACAGTAATGCCAAACAAATCCTTTCTTTCCATAATATACTCCTTGAATTTCCCAATCCATTGGCAATATAATAACTCTGGTACTTAGAGTAGATAAATACTTGTCGTGTATAGATTTATCTTTGAAGTCCATCTCTTTTCTTGCATCAACATGAATGATATTCTAATAATATGTAGGCTGATGTAGCCTTCTAGTCATTTTACTAACCAGTAGACAAGGGTCTGATCCCTAGTCTCTTTCTCAAGTACTCAAATGCATCCTTGGGTAGTGGCTTGGTGAAGATATCTACTGATTCTTCCTTATATTTCACATACTCAAGTATCACCTCCTTTTCTTGAACTTGTTCTCTCAAATAATGATACTTGATGGCAATATGCTTTGTTTTAGCATGCATGACTAGATTTTTGGAAATGTTTATTGCACTTGTATTATCACAATAGATAATTGTAATACCCCAAAATTGGCACCTAATAATCAACCAATATTGGTGCGTTTCCTTATCTTCGAAGTCCTATTGTACTAGGCAAATTCTTCTCCTAATTGACTTTAATTGACTGAGTTTCAAATGCAGAAAACCCAAATTTGCATAAATCTGACATTACATTTAATTCCTAAATCTCAAA
>JAGRRI010017623.1:0-10035 GCA_018584345.1 Thuja plicata
GAGGTCCTTAAGCCCTAATCCCCCAAGGAGTTTGTCAACATGGCACCACTCCCATTTAACCGAATGAATCTTATTGTTCCCTTTTCCATCAGACCAAAGGTAATTGCGGATGGCTTTCTGAATCTCCAAAACCTGGTAGTCATTGAACATCCAGGAAGAAGCATAATAAATATTGTATGAAGAAATTTTTTTTTGGCACACTTGGATTCTACCAGCAAGGGATAGAGATCTATTGTGCCATTTATTAAGTTTATTATGAATTTTTTCCTTGACCCAGCTCCACATTTCTTTCAAAGAAGGCTCTATGGAGAAAGGAATACCTAGGTATTTAACAATTTTACAGGGGCCTCCCCATTGGAACCCGAATTTATCAAACCAGTCCGGAGGTTGATCTTTCCATCCAAGACAGATAGATTTAGACTGAGATAAATGAGCTCCCGAAATTTTACAAAAGAAATTAAGTTTATTGGTCATGGCTTCAAAATTAGCTTAATAATAATATTGTTCATATTATTTTAATAATAATAAATTTTATTAAGTAATCATACTTTTTTTTCGCAAAATAAATATAAAAATAAGAGTATTTTAAAAATAATTTTACATTAATAGGTAAATACATAATTTAATTACTTTTATTGTAATAAAATGATTAATAAATATTTAAAATACCTAAAAAAAATTTGATCTCAATCATATAGATGCCTACAACATGGACTTTGCAATTAAAATACTTATTAATTAGAATTATACTTCTATAATATTTAATTCAAATATTTATAATTATTCTATAATTATTTGAAATTTTTAAAATAATAATTAATAAATTATATTTATATGCTATACATTTTATAACTACATAATTAAAATAATTATATATATTAGTATAATTAAAATAATTGTATATAGTCAGCGCTAGGAGATTTACACATTCCATCAAATAGAAATAATGTAGTTTCTAAATCTGGTTGTATATAATTTCCATTCTAAAAAAATAAGCTTTATTTAAATAAACTAAATATAATATAATTTTAGACAACCAATCTTAATTTGATTAAAAAACATGTAATTGTAATTGTAAATTAGACTATATAGTTATAATTATAAATTTAATCTAAATTTACTTTTTCATTATAATTATTTAACAATATTATTAAATTTTAATAATTATTTTTTTTTGATCGGTAATATCCACTTTTGACAGGAGTGATAACCAGTGAGGCCACAAATCTCAGGGACCTCATCCCCATGAAACCAACACATCAGACCTGCAATCCAGAGAGCCCAGCGGGGACACTGGCCTGGGTCGCCCGGGTCTGCGAGCACAACAAAACTAGCGAGGGTCTGACAACTGGATCATGAACACCACTATCTTCAACCTCCTACATCGCAAGTATAGTGCACTCCCTCGTCAACGATACTTTTCGGCTCCCGTGACTGCTATGCAAAGCATACTCTGAGTGTTGCCTATGAAATTTGAACCCTAAATTATGTTGAACACCAATTCCTTTCAACTCCTAGGCCCAGCATAGACTGTCTCGCTTGATTGCACTTCCCGTCGTTTAAACATTGAACCTCCCAATTATTGGGGCTCGCAGCCACCGCTGCGTTGTGAGCTCATGCTCAATTTTAATAATTTTATATCATTTATCTTAAATTTTTATTTATTTATATATAATTAAAATAAATAAAAACTTAGTGCTAATGTAAAACATATATAAATTTTTTTATTTTTTTTTTCACATATTCTCTCTTTTGCTGTATTGGTTTTGTATGCATTTGAAGGGATACTTCTTAATTTCCTTTCACTGCATAAATATTGAAAAACATGAATAAAAATAATAGATTATACAATCCCAATGCTACAACAAATAAAAGCAATATGGCGTGGTAAGTTGTGAAGCCTTTGATTTGGGAGGGATTGAATTCAAATCCACATCAAACAATAAAAGAAAAAATGAATATCAGTGACTCTATTTTACGGTTGAATGATAGACGCACCTTTGTGTGTGGACAAAAGAAATCGATGGGACAACGATACCAAAACAAATAATATGGAAATAGGATGGTGTATTTCCCATTGCAACGAGTGAGGGAAAATCTACGACTAAAACTATTTCAATAATCTTTCAGAAGTTATTGTGACTTTTGGACAATTGATTTTTATAATCCACATATGTTTATTTATTTCAAAGCATATACATACAGTGGCAATTAAATAAAATATTGGATATCAAAATCACATGTTAGTAAATTGACTCAAGGAAGTACGAGAATTGTATAATAGATGTTTCCAAGAAAAATTCTGACTAGAGTGCCCCTTTACAATTTAGGAAGGAGTTGTGTTAGTCATTAAAGGGTTAATCATCTTAACACTTATACCAAACACTGGAAAACTATGAAACCTAAGGACGCTATTAAAAAAAAATTGTTGATGCTTATAACCAAGAAATTGTTGATGCTTATAATCAAGGTTGTGTATTTTCTAATGGTGTGTAACAATAATGGATTATGAGTACAATAAAGTACAAGGGATAAGTGTTAGTACTAAAGAGATTAAAAAAAGTGTGCGAATGGAGTTTCATATTAATGACTCAATCTAAATACTGCTAAGACATATTTAAAATAAATAAACAAGTTGATCATTCAATCTAGTATACAATTAAAATGGTTAAAATCAAGAATAATATTGTAAGGTTTGATCCATGCAAAATCGTTATTACACTAAATAATAAATGAAGTGGAACTACAATCAACAACAATGTTATTATGGGTAACACTATATGGATTATCTTAAATAATTATTTTCTATACAAGCAGCAGCAAGAGGGTGTTGACCTGAGGTACAGGAGAAAGATGACTAAACAAACCTAAGAAAATGTTAAACCGGTAAAGTCAACAGAATAAAATAAGTAAACCATCATCTACCTCTATCAAAAACCAAAACATAGAAGCTAAACCAGTAGATAGAGGTTTCCCACATACAAAAAGTATCAAATTCCATCAACCAAAAAATAGAATGAAGCCATGCAGGGCTATTTAAAAAATTTTAAGTCTTAAGCTTAAAACTAAAATTAAAGAAACTAGCCCAATTATAGGGCATGGGGACCATAGTGTAACAACACCCCAACCCACACTTCACCATCAGCTAGATCCTTTCCTATCCCATAAGCACTTTGACAGCAAGACATCCGCCCACTCCTCATTGATAAACTTGAAGAGTTCCCGGTTTCCTTCAACATACTCCTTCCCAGTAGAGGCCTTCTCATTTAGAAAATAGAGGGTAGGGGAAGAGGCATGCATGACCTTGAGGGTGAATTTTCTGACATCCGCCAACCTCCTATTTTTGTTGGCCAAGTCCTAATTCAGTTTAGCCACTATATTCTCCATATTTATAATCTGGAACTTGAATTTTTGAACCAGACCAGTACCCACAGCACTTTTAGGGTTTTCCATCATAGTGTTAGGGGTGAAATCTTCCTTTCCCACTTCAGCCATAGTGTCTTGGTTAGTATTCTTTTCCACTTCATGATCAGTATTCATCTAGTTATCATCCCTATTGGGAGATTCAACCGAGACATCCTCTTTATCAACAAAATCCTTCATAGCATGTTTCCCCTTCTCCTTGGCAAGCTGAGAGGACTGATGGGTATTAGTGGGCTGGGGGTCAGTACTCTGGGAGCACTCCAGGTTGATGCAAATTTTCTTGCATTTTTTGGAAGGCTGGGGAGAATCATCAAGGGTTAGGTCATGCTTGCAGCCCGCACGCGAAGTAGGGGTAGGTGGGTTTCATAAGATGTATGGATGGCAGCAAGGGTAGACCCTTTGATAGAACTAGAAGGTGAGGGAATTCCCTAGTTGAGGGAGACTGAGGGTGACATATTTTGCTAGGCAATTTGGGTAATTTCCACGATGAGCAAAGGGAAAAGAACATGGTGGAAGTGGTAAATTTTGAAGATAAGCCCTTGGTAGAGGTAAATAGGTTTCTTATCAAGAGAGATTTCCTCATTCACAGTAGCCATAGTAGTTTCCAAGGAATGGAGAAGATAAAAAGGCATGGAAATTAACAGCTTATGCCTAAGGTTGTTAAGAAAAGGGAGGTGGTAATTGTAGAACATACCGAAATGGACCTCCAAGGTGAAATAATTCATAACCAGAGTGCACATCTTTGGTCAGAACTTCGGAAGGTCATCTGTGCTATAACCACCATTTTTAGACACTGGTTTATCATCTTTGGCAAAAAATTGGTCAAACTCTATTTTTTCCTGGGTTTTGGTGGTTTTCTTCCACTTCCTACCCATGGTGGCCATACCCATGGCTTTACCAATAACCTTCTCATTGATCTCAAAGGTGATACCATTAATGGTGACCCTTCTCTCATTCCATCTTTTGGAAAACTACCAAGAAATCATTTCATCGTGCCCTGCCAAGCATTTCATGAAGGGAAAAATCCCTCCTTCCTTACAAAAATTTATTACCGTCGGGCCCGAGGAGACCTCCTCCTCAATCTTGTCTAGTTCAATCCTATGATGATATCCACCCATATTAGAAGAGTTTTTAGACACAGCCCACACCCAGCAAGAGAAAAAGCCCTTCAAAGAACAATAACACCATAAACAAGAGAATGAAAACAAAGTAGAGCAGTTGCGTGACATACCAAAAATGAGGTAATAACTTGGCCTTAAACATCTATCATTTTTTGTATGAAAACTACAATAATAATTGCATTTAGGCACAAAAAACACCGCTAAGGATGCCATCGGGGTTAACACGTGGGAGCAGTGCTGTAACCCATAATCACCATCAAAGAAATCTTGGATGTATCTTATATTAATCTCCTTATATTGCAAATGTATCTGATGCCACTTAAAGACATAATGGCACTTTATGGAGGGAGTGACGCAAGCAGGCCACGTCCACCACCAAAAAGAATTGGGGAACCTACATTTGGAGGCCACGTGGTATTTCCAAATGTTACAAACATCTAAGATAGAATGGATATTGCTTTGAGGTTCACCTTTTAGCGCCTGAATCAGACTTTGATTTTTAAACATTTTGGTTATTGTTGTTTGCGCCACTCATTTCCCATGTAAGCAGGTCCTGAGAATTTGTGGGCATCTGAGTAGTAGCATGCCAACATTGTAAGCCATCCGTCTACAAACCAATAGCCGACATGGAATCAGAAACTGAATTTTGTTCCCTATAAATTTGTTTTATGGTGGTCTCACTAAAGTGAACCAATAGACCTCTTATATCAGACAGGATAGGGTAAACTCTCCACCCGGCCATAGAGAAACCACCAGCAGCCTCAACAATAACCTTGGAATGACCTTCCACCTCAATCCTGGTGCAACCCAAATTAAGAGAGAAATTCAGTCCCCATTAGAGCGCCATAGCCTCCGCCTAGTTAACCAAGTGGTCAATGAGGGGACCAGCATAAGCGGCCACCATTCTCCCCCAGTGATCCCATATGATTCCCCCTCCCACTTGTAGCCTGCCCCGGGTAGACCCATCAAAATTAATTTTGTGCCAGTAGGCCTAAGGGGGGACACAAACAGTTAGTTTATTGTAAACCAAATGTTAGTTTCTAATGGATAACAAGTAGAGAAACCATACTCAACATTTCAATAAAGATGTTGTTACCTTAGACATATGTTTATAAGATAATAAAATGATAATTATCTTAATAATGAGTGATATTACCAATTATAATGGTTTACATAATAAGAGTAGTCAACTTATGCTTCTATATGCTCAACTCGTAGGTGTTGAGACAACCTTATCAATACCAATACAAACTTCTTAGAAAGTTTTCACACTACTCCTCCACAAGTATATGAAGATAATGACAGTCGGTCACTTGACTATTGTAATACCCAAAATGGACCTTGGGGTTTCACTACATAGTTCATTCATACTCATATTATCATACACTTAATGTTCACATTTAGTTTAAATAGACCCCAATCCTTAAGGGCATTCATGATGTTAGTACTACATGTAACTTCATCTTCCCTATAAGGATACTCATATAGGGATTTCAAAAAACATGGTCATGTTTTTTCCTAGTAAGTCTAGGCATTACACTATAGTTTTTCAATGAGTGAGTTATTAAGAAACACATGTGTGATAAATAAATTACAACAAGCAACTAGATTTATATTCATAAAAGAAAATAAAATGATATATCATTATAATGCAAGAATGTATAACTTGCATTGTGGTGAAGGAGATATTAAGATTATATTTGATACTACTGTTATACACTGAATTTGCGCCTCTGATCTCAAGCTCTCTTGGTCTTGATAATCTAGTATAAAAAGGGAATCATCTCCAAGTTTTGGGACCTATGCTAACTGAGATGAGACCTCCAGATTCTAGGCTGGTTCCTCTTAGATAATCACCTTAATTTGCTTCTTAAACAGGGAAGTAAAACTTGAGGGGGAAAGGGATGGAAGGAATGCATGAAAGGGAAATGACTTAAAGCAAACTACCTACTAGGTGATACACCAAAATTAGGGTTTGGACCTCAGTATAGAGGAATGAAACCAATGGAGGAATCAGGTCTAATAAGTCACAACTCACTAGATAGGATTGCATAAGTATTTCATGGGAGGGTCTGAACAACAGACTCAACCTATGACCTGCAAACAAACATCCTTTTCTGCAACTAGGTGTAGGAATGAGACAAGACTGCTAGGGGCTGAAGTATACCCACAAAAAATCTAAATCAGATCAAACACAATAAAACATAGACTTACAGAAAATGAGAGGAACTAGGAACCCCAATGTCCATTAACAACATTCATAAACTTTGATCCAATAAGAGATAATACAAACAAGGAAGCATAGGGATATGAAGAATTATCACAAAGTACCTCCAGAATATTTGTATAACCAATGAGAAAACTACAGAATGTAAAAGCCAGAGGGCATAAAAGATGCCTCAGATAGCTCCTGGGAAGAATGAATTCTCCTTACAAAATGCCAAAATCTTCTGAGCCCTAAGGCTCTCAAATTTTTTTTTTAAATACCCCCAATGCATGCAGGCAGGACTCCCAGAAAACCTAACTAGGGTTACAGATTTACAATATAATAATTGACCCTAGGAAAAAATCTAATCTGGCCATAATTGTGCACTAAGATGAATCGATCAGATCAGATTTTCCCGCACTTATCCCTATACTTGACTACGCCATGTGAACAAGCAACCTAGAAAGAATGAGCTATACTCTGCAACTAGTCCCCTGTCATGAATGCTCCTCAACTGATCATAGTCTCCTAGGACGAGAAGTGACCCCTGATGGCCGCCGCTCAATTTATCATCAATGAGGCCTCAATCATGACCATGCCTTTAGCCAACTGCAACTGAGAGAAATAACTTCTGATTGGACTCTGTATCTCTTTCCACGCCTCTGAATCTCCCTTTCTTCACCGACATTAAAGAAAATCTAATCCAGGGGTCAACAGACTCTCTGTGCATGGCCTTTCTGCAATTAGACCCTTCTGATCAATTCTGGAACACAAGCACAGAGAAACCATGGCTGCCGAGCGTTCATAGCGCCAAATCTGCCGCCAATCTTTCAAATTCAAAGTCCTGCGACCTCGCGACTGACCGTTAGTCTCTTTGTCGCGGGCATCGGTCCTTAACCACAGTTCTATCTCACGATCCGGCGACAAGGAAACTTTTAACTCCTATTAAACCTGAGCTTAGATCCAGCGACAAGGTGACTATGAAATATCAAAGTCGCGAGGTAATTTGCTTAACTCATCATCCATCCAGCGACCCAGCGCCTAACTGTCATCTTAGATCGTCATGGTTGTCTCCTTGTCGCCAGATGCTTTGTTTTCACTTCGAGACTACGCGACCACACCAGTCGCCAAGTTGGGAGAACCAAGTACCGAGCCCTTTGACTTATCTTAATAGTCAGCATGTGTCCCTTAATCGTTTCTAGCGACATCCTGACTACCCTTTATCACTAAGTCGGGAGTACTTTTCTCGTAGAGCGCTTTGATCCCCAGACTTAGTGACCACTGTTGGATCTTCTGAGCTTTGCATCGGACAGCTGTCGCTTGGTCGCTGAAAAAAAGATAATGCCCTAAAAATGTTTTGCGATCCCACGACTAAGGGCAAAGAAATACTTAGTCTCTAAGTCGCGTGATCCATCTCCTCCGTCTGGCGATTACCCGACTGAGGGCCCGCATCCACACGCCTTATGCCATCTGTCACATGACCATTGGTTACTTTTCTGTACACTGGGACACTAAGTCATCATTCTACTCTGGCGACAAGGCGACCCAAGGTAAATCACGAAGTCAGAAGATGTTTCACTAACTGCTGAGTTCTTCATGCGACTTCACGACTGAGGGTGGGTCCCATCTTCATAAGACTTATGACATATATCTGGCGACCTCGCGACCAAAGAATAAACGCTAAGTCAGAAGATGTAGAGGGAATATTCCAACATGTTAAGAGATTACGTGACAAAGAGGAAACGCAGAGTTGGGAGAAGAAAAGGAATATTCGCCTAGGGTCACGCGACGAAGCGACAAGGAAAAAGCACATGCCATAAGTGATGAAAAAAAGTAACTTCAAAACATAAGAGCCAAGGGTCTAGGGTTTATTACCTCATTTAAACATGAAGGACTTAGGGCTTTATAGGGATTTTAAGGGTTTAGAGAAGACATGAAGCCTGGAAAACAAGACAGAAGAAGCAAGACAGGGCAAACCAGGTCAATTGAACAGAATGGGAAAATTTGGGCAACATTTTGGCAATTTCTGCGGGACGCTTGGCTGCTAAGCATAAAGACTAGCGGCCTTGACATATCCATTGGGTATGGAGTTATCTCAGAACACAAAACTTTGATAGCAACAAAAACTGTGCGCGTGAACTTCTTGAAAAGCAAGGAAACTACACTAGAAAATAGGGAAAGGAAAGACAGGGAACCATTTACAAGAGAACAAAGACTCACAGAGAGGGACTAATCTCAAAGCAGGGCTTTAAGTGGAAACCATTTACTGAAATTGGCAGGGCATCTCCATCAAGTGTAGAAAGCTGGAAAGCATTAGATCCTCTGCACTCTGTTATGACAAATGGTCCACCCCAGAAGGAATCAAACTTTGTGTTCCTGCCAGGTCTAGACCTGAACTCATCCCACTTAAGGACTACATCTCCAACCTTGAAGTTCCTTCCCCTGGCTCTTTTGTCAAAGCTATTCTTAGTCTGATTCTGATGGAATTCCATGTCTCTCATAGACTTGTTTCTGATTTCTTCCAATTCCATTAACTGAGCATATCTGATCTGTAAGGGATCCTCCTCATCAAACAGGGCATATTGAGTTGCTAAATCCAGTGCTGGTAACTCTGTTGCGATGGAAAGCTTAGCCTCTCTGCCATACACTAACATGTATGGAGAATTACCAATGATCTTCTTTGGGGTAATTCTGTCTAACCACAGGGCAGACTTGAGTTTTGTATGCCAATCCCTTTGATTGTCCTGAAGAGTCTTCTTAATTATCCTGATCAGGTTCTTATTTGTAGACTCTGCCAAACCATTACCCTGGGGATAGTAATTTGAACTGGTATTCAGATAAATGCCATTCCTAACTGCCCACTCTGAGACCTTAAGGCTTGTAAATTCCAGTGCATTAGCTGAACTAATTGAATCAGGAGTGCCAAACCTATGAATTAAGTCATCATAAAAGTTCAAGATAGCACTCTCATTGGCCTCTTTTAAGGCCATTGCTTCTATCCATCTAGTGAAATAATCTGTTGCAGTGATTATCCACTTGTGTCCTACACTAGATGGAGGGTTAATCATGCCTATGAAATCTATGCCCCACTTCATGAAAGGTTGGTCACCTTTGATTGGTTGAAGGGGCAGAGCTGCAAGTTTTTCTTTTCCTGCAATCAAGGCACACTTGATGCACTTCCTAACATAATCATGACTATCCTTAAAGATAGATGGCCAATAGTACCCGGCCCTCATGATCTTGTAAGCAGTAGTCCTGGGAGAAAAATGGCCACCAGCTGGTCCA
>JAGRRI010017709.1:0-10452 GCA_018584345.1 Thuja plicata
ACAAATATTGTACTAGGTATAATGAACCTGTTAAAGTTCCTTTACCCTGTTAGAAGCAGTCTTTACAATATGAGTACAATGACCTGGTTAAAGGTCTGACCCTATTAGGAGTCTTTTACAAAACCCTATTAAAGGTATATGGCTCACTGCCCAATAGGATGAAGGCTACAGCCTTCTGAAAGATGATATATACTATATCAAAATGAACTGCTATGATGACACTGTTGTCTGTTTAGTTCCGTGTATGCGTGAATTATCTTACTCTCTTAAAGAGCTATATCATATACTAACTTCATCTTATTGCTCTTCTATATCTTCCTCTTACATAATAATCGACACTTGTAACATAACTTAACATTACATACTTATATGTTCATATCCAAATAGGCACGACCCAAAACAAGACTCTAGTTGGCCCTAAAACAAAATACACAATGCTTCCAAACAAGTCGGCTCAAGCATGTTTACTACAATTCTAATTACATCATTCCAAATATATAACCAAAGGCACTTAGCCATTACATAACAAAATAATTCATGCTGATCAAAACACTAGTCGACTTCCATGCTCTATCTTCTGGACTACTGGTCTACTAATCTACCTGTAAATTCACCATACGATTGTTCCATACTATGTGTGTCTAGATGTATCATGTACATGTGTCATACAACATATATCTGAATGCGCATATGCTGACTCGATCTCTCGCACATGCGTTGATGTGCTGATCGTTGAATATCTCTGTCTGCCCTGTTTTCCATACTTAGTCATTTTGTCTTTCATGACAGAAACTAAACATGACTTTGTTGCCATTATGAAAACACAAAATGAGTCATGCATCCTTAGGAAGTCAACTTTCCAACAATCTCCCCCTTTGTCATTTATGGCAACAAAGGAATGTGGCCAAGTTTCTCAAAATGACTTAACACAAAAAATGACTGTATATCATAACATCTTATTGATATATACATATACTTCTCCACATATACACATTCTATATTACTCCCCCTTTAAAATTAATGACAAAGGTGTAGAAAAACTTGTAAGTCTTCTGCATACTTCCTCCATGTAAACTTTAGGGTACACAATTTGAAGAGATTGGATCTCTTTCTGCCAGAACACTTTCATTGCATCAACTGTCTGAAGATGCGCGCATAAGGCATATGTCAGTTTCTCCATTTTCATCAGATCCATGCATGAACCTTGATCATATGTTACAATGGTGGCATCAATCTATTTGATTTTCTCATTTAAGACTGCTAGAGATGGCGCAAGTGCATTTCTTAACCGAGTTTTTCAGACTCTTATCTTGTTGATTTCCAACCTAGCCTTCTCAATCTTGTCTAACTGCCCTTGATAGACATTGTTGCATATGTTCATGTCTTGTGTGGATGTTTCAACTAATTTTATGATGATATCCACCATTATCTCTACCTCTTCTACCTTTTTAATGTGCTTAGAGGTGAACTTCACTCTGTCCATGCAGTTAGCTATAACTTTCTTTCCCTTAGCCGCTAATTCCTTCAGTATGGATTGCCCAATCTTTAAATATTTTAGGTTTAAGGTAAATTTCTTTACCAATTCATTCAGTCTCTCCTTCTTATATTCATCTTCTACACTTTTAGTAGCAGAGTCTACTAGACTTGTAAAATGTGATTTGAAGTTTGTCAAAATGTTGTCCACATCTTCAACTGATTGGACTTTGGCTACTTTCTTGATAGCAAGCACTAAGTCATTCAATATGTTTATTGATTCCAAAAAGTGAGGGTTCCTCATCACTTGTTTCTCCTTTTCTTTTTCCATAGCAAGAACGCTGATCTTGATTATGTCTTCTTCTCCCCATGCGTCCAGACTTGCTGAATTAGGAGTTAACCTTGACAACAATGAGGTAGATGGTTGAGTGGATGGTGAGAATATATTATTCTGACTGGTATCCATGCATTCAATCTTTACTAGTATCTCTTTGATTAGTGTCTCATTATCTTCTTCATTCAAGTCAATTGGATCATTGGAGGGAAATTCATCTTGTTGTGCAGATGTATCATAAGTGCACATTTCTTCAATGCTTACAAATGCTTTATCAACTTTTTCCATATCTTTTTCAGATGCTGTCATGGATATCTTGATATTGTCAACTACTATAGTATCTTCTAAGTCTTTATCTGTATCAGAAGTTATTGTTACTGTGGGTGCTAAAACTTGTGGACCTGTCATAGGTGCTTTTTGTTTCACTGGTTCTGTAACCTATTTGGGAGGAGCTAGAGTTACCTTTGTACTAGGCATTGTTGATGGATACATGTGTCTATCCATAAACACTTGTGAAAATGCATTTTTAGTCTCTTTACCTATCTTCTCATACTCTTTGTTCATAATCTGTAAGGTCCTTGTCTTGGTTCTGAGATGAGGCTTCACCAGATCTAATAGAATAGCCTTCTCATCATAGAATGTATCTTAGTTTTATCCATCTCTTGATACTTCTCATAGACTTTAGCAATTGTATCTAGTCGACCTTCATTTACAATTCTGTTCTTCAAGACATTTAGACTAGGTCTAAATCCTACCTCTAGAGGAGCTTGAGTATTCCTTTCTTTTCTTTGAGTGTTCCTTGATGATGGATGATTTATGGGCGCCTATTTTCTTCCTCTAGTCTTCTTGCTTGGTATAGAAGATGGAGATGAGTCTAGATCAATAGTGGTAGAGGGCACAGAGGTGCTCTCTACTTTCTTCTTCTTTTGGATCTCTTTAGTCTTCTCAAGTTCTTTGGCTATCTTGGCTTCTCTAGCTTTGTCAAGATCTTCTTGAGTGACTCCATGAACTTTTAGTATGTTAGATGTTATTTTGGATGCTTTCCTTTTGTTATCAACACTGTGTAAGATAGTGTCTACTTCATTGGTCTTCTCTTTGTAAGTGCCCCACCTAGGCTCATTAGGATCTTTGGGCGTAGACAATAGAACTTGTGCATATCCTTCTAACACATGTTCTTCCACTTCATAACCAAGAGGGTGAATCCATTTGGTTCTAGGTTTGACAACCTCCATGCAAGTGCAATCTATTTCTACCATGAAACATATGGTATCCTTATATTTGTCAACTATCTTCTCAGATAATCTGAACCTTTTCTGCATCTTGATCCTAAATGTCTTGATATCCATGTCCATGGCATCCCTTACATTGCTCTCTAAAGTGGCCTTAAGAGAAATTAGGAACATTGTAGGTTTGCTCCTGTCTAGGTAAAGGTTTGTAACCTTTCCAAAAATATGGAAATACAAGTAGATGATCATAGATCCAAACCTGAATGTCTTGCTCCTGTCATGCTTGATGATTCAAATGTTGTTAATTAGTTGAGTGCACAAGATCTCACATAGGTTGTATTGAGTTTTATCCTTCACCAGTCTGATAGCTGCTAGGACTATTTCTGCAGAGACACTGTTCAACCTACTTGCTTGTTGAAACTTATACCCAAGTATCATAGTTAGAAGTTTTATGTCATCTTCTTTTATAGGGTCAACTGTCATCCCGCGCTTGTCACTTCTAGATAGGCAAACTTGTTCAATTTGCTTCTTGACATCCTTGCCAGTAGGAAAAATTGGTCCAGTTTTGGGAAATCTAGTTAATTCATGGATTAGGTTTGTAGTGATGCACATAGGAACCTCACCAATCCAGTAAAGATCATCATGTATTCTTCTTAGAAAAATCTTCACCCATTTTGGCTCATCAAACTCATGCACATTAGAGTATTCAAAAATAGGGTTATCAATCAAGTGCATGAACTCATCCTTGAATGTATAGTCAGGTTTCATCATAGATCCCATATGAGTGGCTATGCTAATATCTCTTACTGTTTCCTTCTTACAGTAAATATATGCGCGGATATCTTCTATGTGAACAACACCTAGCGGGGTTTTGGAGAAAGCTCCTTCCACATCATCCAGTATGGATTTGAATGTATTCTTCTTGAATACAAATCTCTTCCTCTCTATAATATAAAAAACAACTGGAGTCACCATACTTACTTGGAACTTTCTTAAGTAGGGTTTCATGAAATTTTGAAATGGCGCGACTGCTAGGGTTCTGTTCCAAACTTCTTAACCATGCTTTAACTACCAAATCTGTTATGCTTTTCTGCCTTGATGCCTAGTGCTCCAGTACTCTTCAAATTCTATGATCTTGAATGCAAGTGTGAAGAAGATCAAACACTTACTTTCTTTTATAAAATCTATCACATTTAATGTTTGCAACCGTATGCAAATTACTCAGAGAATTTGCAACTTTGATCTTGATGAATTTTAGACAATGCATGTATGCATACTACAATATTATGTTCTTATAACCATGAATCCATAGGTGCATACTTGGAGGTGAGTATACTAGCCGCGCAGGGGTCCTGAGCTAGAATAGCTCCCCCTAAGACCAAGAAGGTCTATTCAAGCAAAAGTAGAGGGTGCGTCCACTATGGATGCATCAAATACTTTGTCAACATCATTGTCCTTCTTTACTTCAACCCAAATTTTTCTTGAATCTTCATTTGCTTGAACAAACTTAACTTCTCTTTTTTCTTCAAATAGTGATTTCTTAGGATCCTCTTTCTTTTGAGTTCTGGATCTACAAAACCTTGAGATGTGTCCAGCCTTTCTACATGTATGACAAATGATAGGAGGTCTGATTCTATTGTTCATCATGCTACATTGCTTTGCTGTGTGTCCATTGTAGTTACATATATGACATGTAGTGCTTTGCAAATTTCTTTGAGGTTGATTTCTCTAGTTGTTTTGATTCATTCTTCTTTGATTTGTTCTGAAATGTATAGCCCTATGACCAAACTTATTACAGGAGTAACCATAACCATTTAAAGGTCTTACCTCTTTTCAATCTCTTTCCAAATAACCATGTTTGTTACATGCATAACAAGTTCTGTTAACTTGCTTGATTTCCCCTTTAGGTGGATCTGTTTTAATCTCTTCAAAATTTTCAACTTTCTTTGCTTCTGAAGATGCTTCATGAGGTTTCTTTCTTTCTTGCAATGAATTGATTTCAATTTGTGCTAACACTGAATCCAAGACCAGTAGTGTCACCTTTTTTGTTTTGTACATTAAGCTGAGTTTGAAGTGAATCAGAACTTGTGTGGAGTTTATCAATCTTATATTTTGCTTTTGCTAATTCAGATTCCAACTTCTTCTTTATTTTTTCCAAATCCAAGACTTTCATGTTTGTTTTCAAGTGTTCATCATCTAGTTGTTTTCTTTCTTTGATCTTTTCTTCAATAGCAATTTGACTGTCTGTGAGCTGTTCATCCAAATTTTCAATTTTATCTTTCAGAGACATATTCTCTTCATTGAGCTTTTTGATCATTTTCCCTAAATCACTTGCAGAACAATCTTTCAAATCTTTTCTTAATTTCTTCATAAGTATTTGTGAGCCATCAACTTTCAGTCTAAGTTCTTCATTTTATTTTTCAGATCTATCAAGATCTTCAAGAGCTGCTTCAAGATTCTTTTTCAAATTTTTTTCTTCTGCTAAGTCCATGATCTCCTCAAGTGGTTAAACTTATTTTCTAAGGACTAGAGCTCTGATACCAATTGTTAGAAACACTGAGAGGTGGCGTGAATCAGTGTTTGTTTATTAATTACTTTTTAGCAACTTAAACATAAATCAAACATACATTGAATGAAGCTTAACATAAGAACTCATAACACAAGATATGATTACGGGGAAAACTTGATCAGAGGAAAACCCTGATGGGAATTAGTACCCACAAATATTTTACTAGGTATAATGAACCTATTAAAGTTCCTTTTCCCTATTAGAAGCAGTCTTTACAATATGAGTACAATGACCTGGTTAAAGGTCTGACCTTGTTAGGAGTCTTTTAGAAAACCCTGTTAAAGGTATATGGCTCACTACCTAGGCTCACTGCCCAATAGGATGAAGGATACAACCTTCTGAAAGATGATACACAATATATCAAAATGAACTACTATGATGACACTGTTGTCTAATCAATTTCGTGTATGCACGAATGCTCTTACTCTCTTAAAGAGCTATATCATATAATGAATTCATCTTACTACTCTTCTATATCTTCCTCTTATATAATAATTGATTCTTGTAACATAACTTAACATTACATACTTATATGTTCATATCAGAATAGGCGCGACCCAAAACAAGACTCTAGTCGGCCCTAAAACAAAATACACAACACTTCCAAACAAGTCAGCCCTAAAACAAAATACACAACACTTCCAAACAAGTTGGCTCAAGCGTATTTACTACAATGCTAATTACATCATTAAAAACATATAACCAAAGGTGCTTAGCTATTACATAACAAAATAATTCACGCTAATCAAAACACTAGTCAGCTTCCATGCTCTATCTTCTAGATTGTTGGTCTACTGATCTGCTTGTAACTTTATCATACTATTGTTTCATACTATGTGTGTTTGGATGTAGCATGTACATGTGTCATACAACATATATCTGAATGTGCATACACTAAATCAATCTCTCACACGTGCGCTGATGTGCTGATCATTGAATATCTCTATCTGCCCTATTTTCCATAGTCATTTTGTCTTTCATGAAAAAAACTAAACATGACTTTGTTGCCATGATGACAACAAAAAATGATTCATGCATCCTCAGGAAGTCAACTTTCCAACAATAGATCCCAATGAGAGACCCCAATTCAATTAAGTAATCAGAATTAATTGAAGAAGTCAGCCACCAGATCTAACTCCAAAATAAGCATCTCGGGCAAAGGTTGACTAAGTAACAGAGTGACTCAGGAAAATAACACCTTGAGAAATAGGAAAATAAATAGCCATGCCCAAGCAATAGGACTCGAGCATCAGAACTAAGAATTATCAAGTGATAGAAACAAGCATGCCTAAGCAAAAGAACCCGAGCAGTAGACAAGCTTTACCAAGCAACAAAGCCTGAGTAACAGAGTATTACTCGAGAAGCTTCTAAACAAAAAAAAACATCTTTTTGGTTGAGCAAGATTTCTAGTGACCCAAGATTCTCCTTCATCAGACACCAGGGGTTACAAGAAATGATTCCCCAAATCATGTATCAGGTCCAACCTGAAATGAATCCAACTTAGATTGAGAAATCCAAGATGAGTCCTCAATCGGTCTGTTCTTCCATTTTACCAAATATTCCATGTATTCTTTTCCTCTTGTACTTCTACCAATTCTCTATTTCAAAATCTTCTCAACTTCTTCCATCTGCTTCTTAGGATAATCACTTGGTACTGTCATTTCTTCATCAGGTTCATGATATTCATACAAGTCTTAAATATTGAATATAGGTGATATATCTATGTGATCAGGTAATTCAACTTCATAAGCATTTCCACAGTCAAACATTCTCAGTATTTTGCAAGGACCAAATTTATTCATCTTTATTTTACCATATGTTTCAATAGGAAATCTGCCTTTCTTCAAATGAACCATTACAACATCACAAAATTCAAATGTTTTATGTCTTCTTGATCTATCTGCACTGTCTTTTTAATTCTGATTACTCTTTTCCAGCTTTTGTTTTACATCTTCATGCAATGTCTTCATAAATTCTGCAAATTCTTCTGCTTCAACACTTCTTTTCTCTTCTCCAACAATATCTCTCAAATTTGATATACCTCTCATTTGTGTACCATGAACAATCTCAAAAGTTGTCTTTCGAGTACTTCTATTTACTAAACTATTGTATGCAAATTTTGCTTGTGCCAACATTAAATCCCAATTAATTGGTGTGTCTCCAACTAAGAAACTCAACAAATTACCCAAACTTCGGTTTACAACCTCTATTTATCTATTAGTCTGTCGATGAAATGTAGAACTAAACTTCAACTCAGTACCCATCTTCTTCCAAAGTGTTCTCCAAAAATAGCTAATAAACTTACTGTCTCGATCAGAAAAGATACTCCTTGATAATCCATCTAATCTGACAATTTCCTTAAAGAATAGATCTACTATATGTACTAAATCTAATTTTTTCTTACATGGTATAAAATGTGTCATCTTGGAAAATCTATCCACAACAACAAATATAGAATCATTATTTCTTGTTTTCCTAGGAAAGCCAAGAACAAAATCCATGTTGATATCACTCCAAGGTTTCTCAGGAATAGTAATTGGTGTATACAAACCAGTATTCTGACTTACTCCCTTTGCAACTTGACAAACTCCACAACTTCTTACAAAATTTTGAACATCCTTATACAACTGAGGCCAAAATACCTCTCCTTCAGCAAACTCAATGTTTTATCAATACCAAAGTGTCCAGACAATCCACTACTATGTTTCTCTTTTATCAAATTAGTTCTCATTGAACCTATTGGTATGCACAACCGAATACCTTTGAACAACATATCTTCCTAAATTAAATAATATTTGTACTTACTTGATTGATTTGAATTAGGTTCTCTGCACACTCTCCATTGCTCTGAAAAATCAGGTTCACTTTCATACAAATTCTTTATGTCATCTAAACCAAGAACTTCAATTCTCATTTTGGTCAAAAAAGATCTTATTCTACTCAATGCATTGGCAAATCTATTAGAAACTTCACTCTTATGCTTAATCACAAATGTAAAGCTCTGCAAATACTCTACCCATTTCATATGTCTCTAATTCAACTTATTTTGACTACCCAAATACTGTAAATCCTTATGATAAGTATACAACATAAATTCATTTGGCATCAAATAATGTCTCCACTTCTTCATAGCTTGCACAATAGCATATAACTCTTGATCATAGACAAAATATTTCCTCTTAGCATCATTCAACTTCTCACTAAAGAAAGCAATAGTTTTACCTTCTTGAGTCAATAAAACTCCGATTACAATTCCACTTGCATCACATTCAACTTGAAATAACTTATTGAAATAAGGTAAGGATAACACAGGTAATTTGAAAACCTTCATCTTCAAAGATTCAAAACTCTTATCAACTCCATGTGTCCATTTGAATTCTCTTTTGTCTCCTCTCATTGTTTCAGTCATGGCATTACAAATAGAACTAAAATTTTTGATAAACTTTCTGTAAAAACTCACCAATCCATGAAATGATCTTACCTCAATGACATTCTTAGGTGTAGGCCAATTTAGTATAGCTTCAACCTTCTCTAGATCCATCTTCAAACCATCAGCTGAAATCACAAAACCCATGTACACAAGTTCTTCTTTAATGAAGGAACACTTTTTCATATTTATCAACAACTTTTCTTCTTTCAGTCTATGCAACACCTTCCTTATATGCATCAAATGCTCTTCTCTAGTCTTACTGAATATCAGAATATCATCCAAGTATACAATCACACATTTATTCAAGAATTTATTCAAAACTTCATTCATTAGCCTCATAAAAGTACTTGGTGCATTATTTAAACTAAAGGGCATAGCTGACCACTCATACAAACCTTCCTTTGTCTTGAAAGAAGTATTCCATTCATCACTTTCTCTGATTCTGATTTGATGATATCCACTTTTCAAATCAATTTTGGTAAAATATTTTTCTCCACTCAAACAATCCATTATGTCATCCATTCTCGGTATAGGAAACCTATACTTTATCATGATTTTTTTAATTTCTCTGGAATCAGTGCACATTCTCCATTCTCCATTCTTCTTAGGTGCCAATAGAGAAGGTACTACACATAGACTCAAACTTTCTCAGATCAAACCTTTTTTCAGCAATTCATGAACTTGTCAGTTAAGCTCTTCATTTTTGGTAGGTGTTAACCGATGTGGTGCTTTGTTCGGAAAACTAGATCCAAGAATCAGATCCATACAATGATTGATATCTCTCATTGGTGGTGTTGGTACCCTAAATTTTGAGAATTTATAAGTCCCAATTCATTATCAAGAAGCAAGTTTATCCATACTAAAAAAAATCAAAGGAAGGAAGCTTTATGACACAAATTAATAGAACTAACTAATTGAAGCCTTCAGAAAATATTGGAATTTTGACCTGCTACAATTATCATGCCGACAGAGGTTGAAGGTGGTCGAATTTTAAAAATCTAAAAATGACCCAGTTCAGGAAATTAAATTTCCTATCTCCAGAAGCAATATTAGGTTTTCACGAGGTGTTTTGGATTTTTGGCCAATGCCAAATCTGAAAGTTAGGTAGTTATTTTTTAGTTAGTGTATTGTTTTTTCAAAATAATTTATAATAAGGATTATATCTTTTCACCCTAAAGAGGTTTGAAAGCCACTCAAACATATATATATACATAATGTAAAGAGACAAGAATATGATATATATTTTTAATAGGATAGAATTTGATCACAACTACAACATGGACTCCGATGTATTATTTTTTCAACATTAATAAAGATAAGTTCTCTTCTTTTTACTTGTGGTTATAAGTTATATATTTTCAATTAGTCTTTCAGATATTCTATTTTATAGAGTGTTTCATTGTGTTAAATTCCCTGAGTA
>JAGRRI010017840.1:0-10847 GCA_018584345.1 Thuja plicata
ATTAAATTCAAATATTTGAAAAGAGGATATTTATTCAATAATTAAATATTATTTAATTCCTTTTTTATGTGTCTCAGCTAAAGAGGGTGAATTTAATTTAATTAAAGTGCTAGGACTTTATAATTAAATTAATTCGATCATAGGATTTGTTTAGCTAAATAGATATTTAGGAATTAAATGTGATGTATGATTAATACAGATTTAGGATTTTTTGCATTTGACACTCAGGTCGAGTAGAGTCAGTGAAAACTCAGAATTTGCCTAGTACAATAGGACTTTGATGATTTAGAAGAATGACAAATGCAACAAAATTGGTTAGGGTTGCAAGATGCCAATTTTGGGGTGTTACAGTAGCTAGTTGGTTTTTGGTGCCAAATCAAAAGCTAGTTTACAAGTTTGGGAAACCCTTGAAAAATCCCTTATCTTGTTCTACCAGGTTACTAGGGAGATTCTGTAGTTGGATGGTTTTATTGTCATCCGTGTTTCATCTTTCCAGATAGACTTCTGGAAGTAAAGCTTTTGGGATCCATATAACGAACCCCTGAAGGTTATGGGGGCCTTTTTAAAACCCATCCTTAGTTGTGGCAGTGTTGTGTCACCTTTCTTAGTCTGTTCCATTGTCCTGTGTGTTGTAGATTTTTGTTTCTTTCTTTGTAAAATGGATTAGGGCTATTTCAACACCCCTACTGACCTAATAAAAAACATATAGTTTTTGTTGTTCAACTATTTGTGTTGGATTTAAAAGTAAGATATACCAAAGATTTATAGTTATCAATAGATATTTACTCTATTTACGATGTGTGTAAGTTATATTTAAAAAGCAATATGACGTTTTCTTTAAAAAAAATCTACTACACATTTTTTATTAGGTTTTGGTCAAATGTTTAAAAAAGAATTTTTATTACACTTACATTAGACATGCTATTTTACATGTTTGTAATGAGTCACACCTCCAAAACTTACATAATGTTTTTGACAATATTAGTGATCCTTTTCCCTATGTTAAATAAAAATATAGATAACTCTTACATTATTATTCAAATAATTATTATTCTCTTTACTAAATATCTAACTTAATCTTGTTTAGTAAGATCCAAATAAACAAGAAATGCTACGAAGAGCCAACAATCTTCATGAAAATTTGCGAGAGAGGTCTTTTGTTTACAATTTTTTTTTTTTTTTTGTTTACAAGAACTAAAAACAGAAGCTATGTGTTTACTACATCATAGTAATCTTTTTAAAGGGATATGTATATATTATTCTGAGTTAAATTGTCCTAATCTAAGGAGGATGTATACATATAAATTAGTAATTAGGTAAACTAGTCATAAGAGGAATTTCTTAAAGAATTTTTAAAGAAAAAATGAATTAATTAAATGTCACAAATAAGATAATCGAGTACTTCAAAATTTTCAAGAGATTAAACCTTATTACACCTTATTCATTCACCAATGACCATTTGAACCTGAACAACTAATATAATGCAATACCATGCCATCATCCTCACAAATAAACCAAAACCTCGTTGTATTTTAGCTTTTTCACTTCGTTTCAAATATCTTTTATTATCGATTTGAAGAGTGTCTCATAAAGTGGCTGAAATTTAAAAGTCGTAGTTGCAAATTCACAACACCCTACACAATATATTTTATATGAAATATAAGCCGGTTTCCACATCTCTCTTTTATATTTCTTATATTTAATAAGGTTATTAAAATCTTGTATAATTGTCATTCCTAGAGAAATAAATCAATAAAATAAATTAATAAAGTTTCGGAATTCATTTAAAACCTATCTCTTGGTATCCACAACTCTGACACAACACCTTTTTAATTTAAGTCGACAAGCGTATGACTGTCCTAAAAGCAAAAATTCACATTTAAATTGAGAGATACTACAAGAATGTGCATCGTATGATCTATGACAAAAATAATACTATAAATGATTCCCATTCATTAGCAAAACAAGAATTGCGGAGAAGAAGAGGAGAAATGGATAGAAAAATTAAAAGTTTAAAATTGTTGGGTGATTTTTGAATTGTGAAAGAAGTCTTTTGAATCATTCGCTCTTAGGCTAAATTATTGTGGGCCATCACTCTAATGTTAGTTCTGCCATTTTCTTAGACGACAAAGGCACACAATTATATGATACTGTTTCTTCTCGCTATGATGAGTTTTTCCAAGTAAATAACTTAGGAGCGGAGGCTCCCCATCCTGCAATTGATGGAGCCCTTACTACTGGAGATTTTGTACGCTCATTTCTTTTATGTAGCGTTGATGCCCTGAATGACAGCAACCAAATACACCGCGGGCAATGTTTACAGAGAAAAGCACCAACGCTCCTTCGCCAGGGTAATGACACTCCTTTCTGCAGTGTGGAAGCCCGTGAAGATAACTTGCTTCTAGTATTTTATCATTGATTTTGTGGAGTTTTCGATTTTCTATCTATTTACTTGTGTTGGATTTTTTAGACTTGGGTGAGTCGGGTAATTTAAATTCGATACTCTTTTATGTTGCTTTCATAATTGTGTACATGGTATTGTTCTTTGTGAGCGTCTACGCGAGAATGGTGTGGTAGGTGGCGATATTGGGGTGTATTGTGGAGAATAGGTATTGTGGGTTGAAGGGCATGAACAAGAGCCACCATCTCATGGAAGGAAAGAGAACTACAACAGGGGTGCTCGCTCTATTCTACTCGGTAATTTCTGATATCTCATGTTTTACAGTGGCTGTGGGATTAGTGACAAAGATAGCGTATGGAACGGCCTGCATTGCAATGGCGTGTGTGGTTGCTTTGATGGGAATGTTAATGCAGAGCGTGCTCTACTTTGTATGTACCATGGGGAAAGTATAGAGGAATAATATTTTTATTTCATTTTAGAATGATACATTGATATTTTGTTATTTTAAATAGTATATTTATATTATATAAATACAATTTATGTAGAAAATGTCAAACCATATCAAATTAAAAAAATCTTTTATATTCATTAAAAAAATAATTTAAAAATATAAAAACAGCATTCTATATTAAATGAAAATTATATGGAAAGGAAATTTGTCATTTTTTATTGGATAAGGAAGAAAGAAACATTTGTATTTTTTATTTTTTATTTTTTAAAAGGTTTTTATGACATGGATAAACACTGTGGTGCCATTAAATAGTTATGCATCTTAGCATAACAAGAAAATATGTTTGTATAAAGTTGGGTCACTTGTTTTATGATATCTATGCACTTTATTTCACATTTTCTATAAATCTATCATTTCTCCTCTTTATCATATTAAAAAAACCTTTATACTTCACTTACAACTAAAAACCTTTTCAATGCTTACACATGCATACATCCATTTTGTTCACATCTTTAATAATCTCATCATGGAACTTATTCTCATGCACATGTCGTCCATTGTGATACTGTCCACTCTCTATCTAGTGACTACTTCATTGTTGGTTGGTTGCATTTATAATTCTAGCCTCATTCTACCTTAATTTAAAATTATAAATTCAAATCTAACCTATTTCTCACCGTTAGCCTTTCTACTTAAGTTTTTGATTAAGTAAAATAGGTTTTATAGGGTTCCTGAAACCCGAAACAGAGGAAAGTAATAACACAGTAAAAGCATAAAAAAAGAGCGAGTTCTAAGATAGGATAGGCCATGAAAGGCCAGAACAGAAAGAAAGCTAGACTTCTAAAAAGAAGAAATAAACAGGATTAGCAAGTAAAGCCAGGGAACCTCAGGATAGGTCCACCATGATTTTGGCCGCCTCGGCCTCCTTCAACTCCATACTGGCAGCTGAATTTTTTATTTCCTGGATTACCATCTCCAGATCCTTGTCTTTGGTGTTTCTTGTCTTGGCTTGGGTTCACTTTCCAGGCCCCTGGTCAATGTTCTACATTGTCTCGGTATCCTTACTAACAGTGTCTTTCCCAACCAGTTTCTCCTCTAGCTTATCAATCTATGCATTAGATTGTTCTCTGGTCTTTTTGAGAGTGTGACATAAGTTTGGATTTTATGGTGTTATATCCTTTTATTTAAAGGTATTCATGATGTTCATTTTAATCATCTAAAAAATTAAGAACAGAATTTGAATATCATTTGCATATACACACATCAATTGGTGCTATGATAGTTATAGTCTATTGCAATCATTCTAAGAGTGTGGTTGTACAATTAGAGGCTATTATTTTGAATAGGATGGTTAGGAAACAAATCTTTTATGAATTAATTTTAATTAATAATGGCAACCCATATAGATAGAAAATAAATGTAAAAGTGATACATGTTTCTTGTGTTCACAACCATATTTGTAGTTCAACAATCCTAGAGGATACAAATCAAAACTTAATTCAAGGATTTATAAAAATATGGCAATGAGTTGTGAGTCCTAATTAGTTAGTTAAGATTAATGGGTTAAATTCTTATGATAGACACACTTCTTCAATTTTTTGAACTACATAATATATGAGGTTGTTCATAGATGCCTTAATTACTAAAATTTAAAATACATACAACATAATATAAACTAACAATCTATAGTCTATGTATGTCATAACCTATAATATTGGTCACTAGCTATGAGTTTTGATAGCTTACTTTGAAGAGGTCAAAGGTCTATATTTAAAAATAAAATAATGAATTATAAATGCTAAATATAAAAAAGTTTAAATACATTTATTTTAGTCTAACTAAGATTGTTTAACCCATGGAAAAACTCACAAACTATGAAAATTTAGTTTTTCTAATTATCATTCATTTTAGGTAAAAAAATGATTACAAATAAGTAACAAAACTAAATTGTAAAATTGGTTCCAATCTACTCTAACCACAAACTATAAAGAGAAGATGATCATGTAGGTGGAAATGATCTCTACAATGATATAAACTATAAGCATTGGACGTGTCAAGAAATTAAGATAGCAGAACAACTTCCTAGATTAACCTTGAGAAGAGGGTTATGTAACAACTTTCGCAAATCTTTGCAACAATTTTAGAAACTTAATATAAATAGAATGCATAAAAAATTATATTTATTTATGTGGGTAAAAACCTTTTGGGAGAAAAAACCCAACACTCCAAAATTTGTGCAATATATTATTCATAAATCAATAATAAATTATAATATAATAGCAGAGAAAGAAGCTCACAAAATATCACCAAATAGAGATCTATTGGTAAGTAAATAGCTATTACCCTCTTATGCATACCCTCCATCTCATGCACCTAATATATACAAGAGGAAGTGCATAAAACCGTAAAATAATATTACAAAACCATGGGCTAAAAACCAACTATGAAGAAGCTCCCATCTTATCTTCAATCAAATATGTCCTATTATTTGTCCAAACACATACCAACATGTGTAACTCTATTTTAGAGCTCACTTACATGTTTACCACATTTTTATATTTCAATTTTAGGATGCCTAATCTCCATAATCCATAACTTTTGAAATGGGTGTCTAATTGATGAAATATTTATAGTGCCAAAAATCTTGCAATGTTCTCTATTAAGATATAACACATTGTGCTATTTATAGACATTTTTTAGTCATTTTTATGACCTCTAAAGCCTTCAAAATTTAATTTGTAAAATTTCTTCAACGACTTAAAAATAGAAACTTTAATACCTTCAAATCTAGACATGATTTTGCAATGCACATTTTCTGCATAGCTATCTAGCCCATCTAAACCTTTAGGGAAAGTTATGGAAAAATATTTAGTCATATATAACTTACTAGAAATAGTAACCATATGTAGATGCATGGTTGAGACATATTTTCATAACAAGACATACAAATAGTGTTACCACAAATAAAATTGGCAATGGTGTGAGAAACATTGAGGGAAACTCAAGTGTTGAAGAGGATGATGGAGATACATTACATAGTTCTTCCTTGGTAGTGGATGGTTATTTTTTACTATGCCTAAACCTCTTGAACCCACTTTCATGGACTATTTCTTTAGTGTCCACGAAGACCCTCTCACTTAGAATTTGAGGATTTTGTGTTGAGGATCAAAAGATAGAAAAATATGGAACCTTCAATTTTTTCTTGAGAAAAGGAGGAAGAAAGCCTCCTTAATATACCGTCATGCCCCGCAAGGGAACCGGAGAAGAGAACAAAGATTCTCTTTATAAAAGAAAACCTAAGTAATGATTAATGAAAATTTTTGAATTTTTAAAGAATTACATGAACAAAACATAGTTTAACTTAGATTCCTCCAAGGTTCCCTTATTAATAAATGCACAATTTATTTAAGTCCATTTAGTGTACTAGCAACTTGATTTACTTCTTAAGAAAACTACATCTCAACATTTGTAGATTCTTTATAAAGAAATACATAGTACTTTCATTTCAATTTGTCATTTAAATCCATTTTTATTCCTAAGTATCCTTTATGAATGAGATAACTTTTAAAGAAAATAGAATCGTCTAAATCATTTGATACATTACAATGACTTCATCCTGAGTCATGAAACACGTCAGACATATATTCATGAAACATAAAACATCATGATAATGGTTAGATTCAAACCCTTGGGTTAGATTCATAAAACATATAAAAATAGATGGTTTTCTAATCTCATAAACATATAAATGATAACCATAAATGAGCATATCAATCATCTGATCAACAAAACATCATCCACAAAATGTAAATGTAAATGTATAGTTCTAACCATCATAATAGAATGTCCAAATCAGAAAGTCCAAGTATCACCACAGGAGAGGGTATTACATATACTATTGGAGGCCTGTCTTTTTTGTCAACATAGTATTCATGTGGTCTCTAAAGATTGTGAGCAAGTAGAATCTAATTGGGATGTTTCTCTTATGTATTTATGGCTATATCCCCAATGTGTTTCTATAACTAAGACAGTGTCATGTGATCTTGGTCTTAAAAAGGGATTTTTTAGCCTAATTGTCACTTAAGAAAGAGTTGCAAAATGTACATTAGTTTCCCTTGTTGGTCTCCTCCCTAATTAAAAATGAGTTTGTTTCTAAGTTTGTGTCCGCCCTATGTCCTATTGTAATGTTCTAAATTTACTTCCTAGGTAGAGGCTCTATTAATGCCTAAGAAAGTGATTTTCTCTCCTTTTTTATCAGATTATAGTGATCTGAAGGTATTACCTCTTATAGACGGTAAACTTTTACAAATAAGAGCCTTTTTATCTCTCCCATATGCTTTCCTTGATAGATCCTCTACTAACCTATAGTATATTCTCATTGACAAATTTATTTAGCAGAGACTAGATATAGATGTTATTTACAAGTAGGAACTTAAATACTAGGGTGCTTTAGGTTCATTGGCTATGATCTAGGGTTTCCTTTTATTCAACTCCAAATCCATTAAGGATTACAACCAAGTATATTCAGGAGGTCCATTTTTTCTTTGTGATAATTTTGTACATTTATAAATATGGTCTATTGGTTTTAGTTCTTTAAAGATTAACTTGGTTCCTCTCTGAGTTCATGTCCCAAATGTCGCAATGTAGTTCCAAAATCATTATATCATTTAGGGTATATATGATGTTATTGGCTCATTTATTACCATCAAGAATGTCCCTAAAGTTATAAAAAAAATTTGTTACACTAGATTTTATGTTTTTATCTAATTTAGATCTAAGTTACCAAAAAATATTAAAATCCATTCCAATTTGGGTGTTTGGGGGGAACTCATTATGAGCCTTCATGTGAGTTTCACTTCCATAATGCTATGCATTTCTCCTTGTTAACAGACAATACAAATGAGAAAAAATAACCAATATAATAATAATATAATAAATATGTTATCAAAATGTTACTCTTTGTTGGCATTTTTTTTATCGCTCAATCTACAAATTCAAACTCATGTCTTGATGAAGGGTACTCCCCTTAATAAAAAACATAAAAAAAATAGGGAAATAAATAGAAACATGCAATAACATAACAATGGAAAGAAAAAAACACTTGCTTCCTATTAGCTTCAATGAAATGACATTACAATATTCAAAATAGTAACATGCTACAACCACATGGGCATATTCATTACACTAGTGTATTTGACCCTAAATTTCCCACCATGCATTACATTTGTTTTTCTTGGTCAGAATATGGAAGGAAAAGTTTGATTTTTTTTTTAATCCATTCCCGTGTTGGTCAGAATACGACAACCAGGACATTTTGTCATAATTGTGACAAACATGATCAATATAACTTAAAAAAAAAGGTTTCATTTCAATTCATTGTGATTATGCAGCAAAGAAGAGTCGAAGGAGGGCACAAATAGAAGGCACACACATATGCGTTGAAGTGATTCAACCAACACCATTTGTGCGTGATCAAACAGAAGGCAGATATTAGGTTGGTATCAATGAACAGTTTATTGAATTACATGTGTTCTCATTCTATTTGTATTGTGTCTATCCAGCATTAAACTATTTGTCAATTTGCAAGGGCTAGAAAGAATGACCTCAAGGTAGTGAGCATGGATGTTTTCATTTTGCATAGGGCTGAGAGAGCCACACTGTGATCTTTTTAGTTTTCATTTGGGTTGTAGCTATTTTGGCCTGTTATGGTTTTGTTTTTTTGTGATTGAAGGACTTATAGGGTTTAGCACTAAAGCTATTTTTGTCTTTCTTTTCTTTAATCTACAAATTGTTGTTTGTTGTATGGATTTTGCGTTGACATTTCATGAGCAAGGGCACCAATAGAACCCTCACTACAACTATTAAAAATAGTTTCAACAACAACTTATTCATAGAAATTCATCTTTTCAGTTGGTGATGGTGCTTTGCCTGTAGGTTCTTTTGCCTGTTAGTGTTTTTTTTTTTTTGGTTTAGCCCTCACGATTAATTTTGTTCATTGTTTATGAATCAATGTATGTATATTGTATTAAAATTTCATGGGTGAGGACCACAATCGAACCTCACTTCTTATTTGAAAAAAATGTTTCAATAGAAGCTTGTTCGTATAAAGTACATAATATCAGAATATTCTCTTTGCAAAACCTACTTTTTCCTAAAGTTATACTTATGGAGCATATAGGTCAACAAAACTCCAATCCATAGAAAGCTTATGTGGCCGTATGACATAATCTGAACCCTCCATGAATTTGAATATGAGATGGTGTAGAGCTCCAGTTAGGGGAATTTAAAGCCACATACATTTATGATCTCTCCATTGAATCCACTAATTCAAATTCCAGCGACCCTAAGAAGTTGGTGTTTCCCTCTGAATTTGAAATCCATGGGTTTTCAAAAATCAAAGCAAGGGAAAGGCAAATAAATCAAACCTTTCCATATTTATATAAGTCTGTAATATTGATGAGACATTTTTTGATTCGTAATACAAGGATGTCCCTAAGGCATTGTAGCTAATTCCTTGGGTTTTCGTGTCTGTAGCTTACCTCTCCTGCTTGTGAGTTGGTACAGCTTGATTCAATTTTTTGAATGTATATATAGAAATCTATCAGGTTAGTATGCTTGGAGCTCAACTTCAAATTGTGAGTTTAATGTATGTATTTCCTATGTATCTTTTTGCGTTTATTAAAACAATAATGTTGTGGCATTATATTAGTAAGCTATTACCATAGTCTTTGAAGAACACTATAATAAAAGAAAATATTGTGGATATAAGATTGTAGACATAATGATGCTATACAAATGAGATGTTCTCTTCTTTTTTTAAGATAGATATAATGAATTCTCATCTGCTAAGTGTCACAAACATCCTGGAAACTTAGAAATGGCATCAGAAATGTGATATAGTCTTATTGTCTTGCCGCTTGAAATGTGTTGCTAGAACTTAGACATATGGCTTATAAATTACTATTATTGAAAACATCAGAATAAAGAAATGGGTAACACTGTTTATTAATTTTATGGCTTTTGGTACACCATACAATGATTGGTAGGTAAGAAGTTAAACTAAGATCAAAGACCAAGTTAAGAGGGTCCATATCTTTAGAAACACTTTTTAAAAATGGAGATTAGAATCAGATCATCAAAAAATAAGGAAAAATGTATCACATAATTCTCTGTGGATGCTATTGAACTTAACGTGATGGATAAAAAATAATTTTAGATTGCTTTTGTTTCAATAATGTATAGCACTTGATCTACTACGAAATGAGTATAGTTTTGTCCACACCTTGGATAGCTACATCTTCCCCACTCACATTAATTTATGTGGCATGACAAAGAAGATCTTGTGGTTTAGTGGGATAGTCATAAGGTATACTCACTCCATAGTCTAAGCACACTCAGGTACATAGAGCATATGTTGTAGGCTAACCCAAAGTCTAAGAACAATTATATGCTCTGATGCATAGATCAACAACCATCTGCTATAGACCTTAAAATACCTTTCATTTGTTCCTTTCCTCACATTAAATTTTTAATTAAAAAAAGACCTAGAATATCTAAAGTTTTAAGATTAAAATTAGAATAGTATTAATACATTGTACCCCAGTTTTGAAGGTAATTTCTCACAAGTGCTAGATTGAACTAAATCTCCATCATGATGTTACCATAGGCACGCCATTTAACATGGAATTATTTGAAGAGGCACAAGACACCACAAGGCCTCATTCACCCCCAACCCAATCCAAAAGGATTGAAGAGGCACAAGACTCTTGAAGGAGAATGAAATCCAATCATCTGTTGGAGAGCACAAGTGGTCAATATTGGAGACTCAAACTCGATTCTCCGATGGCTACAAGGGAAAACAAAATCCTTATGGCCCTAAACATGAAGAAGTAGGATGCTCAAAAAACAAAGTTACCTTTGACAAACCAGGTCTAGAGAAGTCTCTGGTGCATCTATAGCATAGTGCCTTCTTTGCTAAAAGGACTAAACTTTGGC
>JAGRRI010017948.1:0-11658 GCA_018584345.1 Thuja plicata
ATATATGTGTGTGTATATATATATATATATATATATATATATATATGTATACATATATATACACATGTATACACACACACATATACATACATATATACATGTATGTATGTATGTATAAAATATTAAATTTTTTAAAGAACTAATTAACCATGTTCTACATCATTTGTACTAACTTATTTTTTCTATAGTTATTAGTATTTTTGAAAAAAGTGACATTAATGTAGTAAAGCATAAATAAATATTTTTATATGAATAGAGGTATTTTCTATTGATATAAAGTATAAAGTACTACACAATTCAAAAAAAAATTGTTGGGGGATGAAAGATCACCTCGTAAGAGTCACTCGGCAAACAGTTGGACACATCAAATATTCATAAAAAAACATAATAAAAGACCTCAAGAAGCAAGAGCAGTCGCAGCCGATGGAGAAGGATCCTTGTCTTCAGGGTTTACCCACACATTGGGGCCTCAAAGTGGGTCAAGAATAGACCAGTCATATTCTTCAGGGTTTACCCATTTCTCCTTCCTACCACCTGGGAGATATCACCAGAGCCAGGTGAGGGAATTTATCAGAAACAATGGTCGGAGGCCAGCTAGTACCAACAGAAAAGGGAGTAGAAACAATAGACAAACTATAGGCTAGATTGGTCCAACTGGATTTGCCACTAGAAGAGCAATGAGGATCCTGAGACCAAGGAGTCTGGGAATGTCGAGAAGAAGAGATTTTGGCATGACAAAGACCATGACGACGACCATGGGGTGGAGTGTGATTGACACAAAGAGAGTCCAACAAAACTTTGGAAATCGTACAAGGGGCATTGCCCCAATGCTGTAAAAGCTCATGCAAGTGGGTAACCTCAAGAGCAACTTTATCATCCTGCACTTGTATCTGCATCATTACATTGTTACATATACAAGATTTAGTTTACATAGAAATATTGATATCCAGAAATCTGTGAGTGAAACAAACAACATTCATATACTTCCAAAGAGTGAAAAGAATCTTCATCCTGAAAGCATGCTAAATTTGGGTAAATCTGGAAGGCATTCTAGGTGAGCCACCCAACAAAACCATGTACAAAAAAAGGGAAATGGTTTAAAAGGCTTAAAGAAATCATGAAGCCAGCTCCGGTATTGTTGAGTTCGGTAAGAAAACCAAAAAATATGCATAAAAGTCCTTGGGAGGCCACAAAAAGGGCACCTAAGATCAGGGAATCCCAAGTGTCGAAGCCTGGGACATAGAGGAAAACCTTGAAAAATAAACACTAGGAAAAATGGGAAACTTTTGGCTTGTGATAGCAGACCAAACAGTAAGAAAATGGAAACACCAAGTCCTCTGGGAAGAAGAAAAATGCCATCTATAATTCAAAGTGTCAACCATCGGTAGATGGGGCACCAACCAAGCATAACCCATAATAGCTTTGTAGTTAGTGTGAGGAGTCCAACGATACCGCTTCCAATCTTTCCACTAGGGCTTGACAGAAAGAATGCGAAGATTATGCAACAAATGAGGAGGTATGACCAATACTAAAAGGTCAAAAGTATGCCAATCTAGGAAAGAAAGCCTTAACTGCACTTGGAAATTTTCCCAAGAGAAAAAACTCATGGTGGCTATAGAAAAAGATCCTTGGGCATTCTGATGCCCCCTTTGTGAAAATGTAGAGCATGCAAACCCTGAATATTAGCAAGCAAAATCCCTTGCTAATGAAAAAGAGGCGACCACCACATATTATGCTGGTTAAAAGAGAGACCATCTCGGAAACCATTTCCATCCCACCACATCCAAGGTTTAACTTCTTCCTAGGCTCTCTAGATGCTTTTCAAAACAAAAGTGCCCTCGATATGAACTAGGTTAGACATAACAAGAAGGATGTGAAGACCAATCCCCTTCTAGGCCGGTCTGTGAACCAAAAAGCCTAAAGAGATGCAATTCCTTAGCATGACCTTCCAAGCTTCATCCCCAAGAAAATCTCTGATAACCCATTTGACACATAAAGAAATACTTTGTTTGTGGGTGGAAAGGAGGCCAAGACCACAAGAATCTTTGGGAAGACAACAACATTGACAGGAAACTTTGTGGAAGCCATGAGAGTCAGATCTAGAGGCCCACAAAACGTTGCGTAGCAACTTTTTGAGCTTCATATAAGAAGCTTTAGAGGGAACCCAACAAGAAGAGTAATACATGTGGGTAGCAGCTAGCACTTTAGAAAAAATATATATGGAACTTACCAACCAATGATAAAAACTTGGTAATCTAATAGTCAAGCTTCTTTTCAATTCTGGCTAAAACAACATTCAATAGATCCACAGGTGAATCATGAAAAGAAAAGGGAATTCCCAGAAATATGAAAACTTCACCATGTTACATCCATTTCTAGCCAAACTGGTCCATCCAGGGAGGAGATGAAAGAATGGATTGTTTGTAAAAAGTGTCTTGTGACATTGAATAGAACAAACATAGGCTAAACAAAAGGTATCGAGGCATTGAAGAGCCACCTTCACATTAGCTTCATTCTCAATGAGAGTGAGGAAATAATCATCAACAAAATGACCATTGACAAGTTGAGCAGGTGACTCAAGTAGGGAAATTCCTTGGATGAGGCCAGTGGAAGTGGCGTTGGTAAGAAGATGGCCAAACCCTTCATCTGCAAGAACATATAGGGAAGGAGCCAAAGGGAAACCTTAGCGAATGGATCTAAAGATACCAAAGGCTTTAGACTGTCATCCATTAATAATGATGCAAGAAGAGGCATTTCCAAAAAAAGTTTGAACAGACTATATGAATCTGGGACCGAAACCCAGACATTGAAGCATATCCAAAATAAAAGGCCACTCAATCCGATCATAAGCTTTAGCAAAATCATTTTTGAGGAAGATGACTTACTAGTTCGATCTCCAGGCTCATTCCGTGTCTTCCCAAACATCAATAATGTTGTCAAGAATAAACCTGTACTTGATGAAGCCAATTTTTTCTGGTCGAACAATCAAAGGCTGGATGTAACAATTTTTTAAACAAAAGGACTTTGACTATGATCTTGCAAGAGACATTAAGAAAAGTGATTGGCCTCCAGTTGCAAATATCCTCTGGGTCTCCTACCTTAGGTATGAACTTAATGTTTCTCATATTCATAATATCCCCTAAGGAGTGGGAGTGAAAGGCTTCCAAATACACTCTGTGAAGGTCTGGACTAATGTCATCCAAAAAATCCTCGTAGAACTCATAAGGGAAGCCATCACACCCAGGGGCCTTATCATCTCGAATATAATAGACAAATTCTTTAAGATCATCGATCGTAAGAAGCTTATCACAAAAATAGTGTTGACTGTTCGAAAGACAGCGAGGAAAAATAACCAAACAATCTGAAAGTGTTTGGTCTCTCACCAAAGAATTTCCCTTCACAGTGAACACCTAATCATAGTGTCAAACAAAAGCTTGCAGAATATCTGGGAATTCAGTAAATAGATTGTAACCTTCTTTAATTTTCTTTATCCTAGTAGAAGTATGGCGAGATCTAAGAGCCAAGAAAAATTAATTTTGAGGCTCGATATCCAACCTTTAACTGGTGAAGCTGAGACTTGATCTGCACACCTCTGGCAGAATAATTGTCTACCATTTATTTCTGGTGTCGAATCTGAGAAAGATAGATTTGTAGATATGTGTTGAAAGGATCAAGAATAAGATCTTTAGAGGATGTATGAAGTTATTTAATGGTAGCCTCATAAGGTATTTGGTGATGTTGAGCAAGTTTCCTACCATAAATGCAGAGAAATCTGGTAGTGCGGGTGATGACATCATTCCACCACTTAATCTAGCCAATAGGCTAATGTGGCTTTGATTAAAAATTGCACATTTGGTGAATGTGGGCCAGAGTAGGCTTGTGATTGAGCAGAGATGTGTTGAGGTAAAATTGTGTCATGGGAGGTGATGCCTTAGCTATTTTCCATTCAATACCTAAGGCAATGGGGAAATGATCTGACAAAGTCACATCAATAAGTGGAGTGCCAGGTAATTTTTTTTGTCATAAAATTTGAAAAATATTGCGCCAAAATGATGACACGATCAATCCTTTTAAAAATGTTGTTAGGGTCAGCTCTAAAATTAGACCAAGTATGCCAACTATCACCAAAAAGACGATGACCATTATTGGGATAAAAAAGACCCAGCTTATTATGCATGTAAAACCAGGCTTCCCTTTCTCCAGCTGGCCAACGAAAAGGAAAAATCCCATCTTTTTCAGAAGCCACCTCAACCATGTTGAAGTCCCCACATATTGAAGTCCCCACATATGAGCCGGGTCACAAGTGGCAGAGAATCAACAAGCCATCTCCATACCTGAAATCTTTTAATAACATCATTGGGAGCGTACACATTAACTATCCTAAAAGAATGATTCTCAATAGATAAAAACAACCTATACAACTCTCAGCATGGGGTCAGAGCCATGATCAACAAGAAAATAATGCCAATGAGGGGAAATGAGAGTAGAAACTCCACCTCAACCAGCTTCATGTTGAGAAGAAAGAACAAGGTTGTCAAGCCAAATAATATGAAAAGTAGCCTGAAGCATAAAACCAACAGTTTTCACCTCCTGGAGACACAAGCTATCCAGGATAGAAACCCGTTCATGAACATCTCTCACAGAGTAATTTCTAGGTAGGTCTGTGAGATCCCGCACATTCCATGAGATGTAATTCATGAGAAAACCTCATGAATTTCATTCTTGTCCCCTAGAGAGGAGAAATTGTTATCCAAAAAATTAGAATGAGGAGCCTCATAAGAGATGAGACGCCTCTTTTTTGAAAACTCTCCTTATTCACTCTCAGGATGCCTAGTAGAGGTGAGAGAACAATATAGAATAAGTGAAGAATAAATGGTTGAGGCTGCTTGCTGGGTGTGAATCAAAGGAGGAAGGGCGATAGTAGTAGATCTATTAATCCCCTGCTGATCACGGTTTGAAACAAGTGAGGGAATTAGAGCCTTGTCTAGAAGCCCAACAGACAGAAGCCCATTCATCCTTCTCCTTTTTCAAACCCTCTTAAGGACGAGATCCTTAATCCTTAGCAGGAGGCTTGATTATGGGAATTTCCAAGGGGAAATCCCTAATCTTGTGCTTTGTCGATTAGCATCGATAGTAGGTATTCGGCCATGGAACTCAATCCACATAAGCACCCTAAGTTTCTTGTGATCTGAGATGGTGAAGTCTTGAGACCATCGTTAAAAAACCAAAAGGGAAGACCTAATAGTCCACGACCCATGGGTGAAGATAGATTCGACATGGGAAGGGTTGGAGAACCAAAACAACAAAAACCCTTTGATAAGGTTTTGAATGTTGTCCAGCCTAACTCCATGAGGAGTCTAGGCTTTGGCAATCCAGTCTTTGAGAATGCTTTCAGGGGGGGTTCTTCCCAAAAAATAACCTATCAAAGTGTGTTTCTCTAACCAAGAACATGTATTATCAAAATCATGAATAGGAAGTACAACATCAGGAGATGGCATACCTCGTGAAACACCTTCGGTACGAACTTGTGATGTCTCTTTCTTAGAGGCGCAATGATTATCCTTCACCACTCTTGCACCGACAACAACTGCTGAGCTAAAGGTGGCCAGAGTCATTAAATACTAGGCTAATCCCACAGTAAATGTGGTTTGAAAGGATAGAAAGAACGGAGAATAGCAACCTACAACACTAAACCCTAGCAAAGCAAAAACTAGCATTGATTCCCCAACATAACTATATTTTTCGAAAGAATAAATTATTAAATTTTCAACAAAGATTAGTAATACTAATATCTAGGGCACATATATATTTTCATATTTTTTTGTTGCTTAGTTTTGTTTTAATATTTTTGAAGTGAGATTAACCATAATTCAAGCTTAGGTTATTTTGATAACACATAACTCTTTTGTACTTAACTGAATTGATTTCTTATTTTATTGAAATAAGAACATTAATACCTAGGGTACAATTTTTTAATTTTTTTTTCTCTACTCTTTAATTTTTTTATCACGTGTGTAAAAAAGGACCTTAATATTCAATAAAAAAGCATACATTAAATTTTTTTTTTAAAAAAAATTATACATTTTCTGAATGTTTTAACAAGGGGTACATACTTTACAAAATATAAATTTTAAATAAATTCATTTGATCCCCACAAAGGACAAGCTAAAGTCATTTTTGTTAGCATTTGGTTAGGTGTAGAGGAGAGTCTACTATGAGTATGATCTAATAGTCAAGGAGCTTTATCAAGGGGGTTTGAGTTGGTGTATTACATAATTTGGTAGTTGAGGTTATTAGTTTACTGTTAGTTTGTAATAAATAAGTATCATTGGTTTTCAACGGCTATAGTTTTGGAACAATTTTGAAACTATTACGTGAATCGAATTCTTGTATTGCCTATTTAAAGGCACTTATCTTGAATAAAATGATCAAGTAATCAAGTCTTTATCTCCTTTATTTGGTATCAGAACAGCGTTGAGATCTGTTGAGAAATGTTGAAGTGTATGGTCAGGTGGTAGGAAGGATGCTGCAGCGTTGAAACTAGAATGAAGCCAGCCACTATCTTCACAGAATGGACTAATTTCTGAATTCCTTTTCCCGTGAATCCAAAGATAGAGACTGTTCTCACACTGTTGTTGATTTCCGAGTTTATAGCATCTGTATTCTCCCGCACACCTGTGCAAAAAAGATGTAAGAATCAGTTGAAGGCATGTTATTCAAACAAGCAATGCAACACTATAGAGAAAAGTAATGTGGGCATTTTCAGAGCAAATTTGTCCTCCTGATCCTGTGGGATGTGAAACGCTATAGAAAGAGAAATATTTCCTTTGCCTCAAGGAGATAGAAGAGCGATCTTTGGAATGCACAGTTTGTGGCTTGGAGATTTGGCACTGGTAGACAAAGGAGAATGGGCTAAATCCTTCCAGTGATAATGAAAGAAGATTATAACTAATGTTTTCATTTCCTGTCATTAGTGTGAACGATGCTGAAGGAGATGGGTCGAGTGGATTTTGAGCCAATTTTAGTATGAGTGAAATTGACTTGTTGTGTGTATGGTTTGAATTCTCTTTTTCAGAGGTACAAGAAGGCCAAGGAGTAGTGTGGCAATTTTTTCTTTTGAAATATACAGTTCATTCTAATTGGTTAGTTGGTACTTTTCACTTTAGTCAGCTGGGACTTGATTTTTAATTGGTATACTCTATTAATAAGTAGTTTGTTTTGATCTCGTTACTTCTTGTTTACAAGATTTTCAAATTTTGAGAAGTGGGCCAAAAGACATATTATATATATAACTTGTCCGTGTTTTGGACAATATAGGAAATGCCATATCAATGTTTGTTGTGCATGCTATGAGTCCTTTCAATAATTAAGGGTTTGATGGAAATTGCATTAGAGGAATCAAGACATCACAGGTGAAATATTTTGGAGTGTAAAATAGGAAACCCATTTTGTTTTGGGTTTTGTATTCGACAAAAGGAGCATTATTAATATTATCACATGCAAGTGTTTGTTTATGAAGGAGTTTCCTATTCATATGACAAGAAAAAGAGAATGTTAGTTTCACATGTACATAATTGGAGGTTGAATCTAATATTCATATGTATGAAAACTTTCATAAATTTTCAAATGATGCATTCATAGCCATTAGTTTTGTATTTGATAAATAAGATCTAAAGGGTCCAATAGGAAGCTGAAGGCAACAAAGGTAGGAGGTTTTTGATCATCCCAAGCTAACTTCTCACTCAAGGATAATTCATTGCATGAGAGGATTTATCTATTTGTGTCCCTGAAAAGCCAAGTCTTGGCAGATTTATCCCTGAAGAAAAGAGAGGGCTTGACATATTTGTGTCCTTCAAGAGAAGAGGGGGTCTTGACAACATGATTGTCCCTTCACGGAGCGAGGGGGGGCATGATTTAGTTAATGATTTGTTGAGCACTTGAGAAGTCATTAGATACACTCAGAGGAGATGTGGAATTTTGGAGGAAAGACATCTCATGTGTAGGCATGTTGGTGGTGATTATTTCCACAACACTTTAGGAGGCGTTAGACACACTTGGAGGAGATGTGGACATTCAGAGAAAAGGCATCTCATGTGCAACACTGGAGGAGGCATTAGACACACCTGGAGAAGACGTAGAAATTTGTAGGACATGTGTCTCATTGTGTAGGGGAGGTGAGAACACTCATGTTGTGCAGGTTTCAAGTTTTGCGATAAGGAGATCCACTGATGTGGTCAGTTTGGTGTTTCTTGAGCGAGCGAGGAGGATTAGTGAAGGCATTTCATCTTAGCCTCTAGGAGGGTTGGGTTCAAAACCCTTGCAACTTCATCTCTTCTTCAGATTAATGTAATAAGGGGGAATGTAGGTGTATTACATAATTTGACAGTTCAGGTTATTAGTTTACTGTTAGTTTGTCATAAATAAGTATCGTTCATTTTCAACAGTTATAGTTTAGGAACAGTTTTGAAACTGTTACATGAATCAACTTCTTGTATTGCCTATTTAAAGGTAGTTGTCTTGAATAAAATGATCAAGTAATTGAATCTTTATCTCCTTTAGTTTGATCTAACTCTTTTCAATTAAAAATTTTTAGATAGAACCTCCCATGACAAGAATAGTTATTTTTTATAAAAATAATGTGATTTTAAGAAAAATATAGGATATCCCAAAAGTGAGACACTCTATTATTGTACACCTAGTTATCAAGTTTAGTTTTGAGGGTCAAATATTATGATCATGTTTGTCGCATAAGGTACAGATGAACCACTTTATTACGAATGATCTAGGGATCAAATTAAGTCTTAGTGGAGAAGTTTCCATATGAAGATATTGATGATATTATGTATTTGTGTAGAAAGCTTTTGAGATAAAATACTGTGAATATTGAGTGAGACATCAAGGTTAATTATTAATTGTGTTCTATTAATCTATTTACCCTTTATATGAAATATTTGTTAAAAATGTATCACTACTATCCTTTAATGTTATATACATATCTATCTTTATGTCTATTTATTTATGTTATACATGTATATAAGATAGATTGCATGTCTTGAAAAGCAAGAATTTGGGAGCTTAAATAATTCCTATAGAAGTGGAATCATTTTCATATGTTTCTTCTCATCTCCCAAACAAGGGGGTGTTAAACTAGTTGTTAGTGGGAGCAAAATATTTTAGTAGATTACCAAACATAAATGAACCTATAGGGTACCACATAGGTTGTTGCATCAACTATACTATAAGTTCTAAAGTGCAAGTTGTGTAGTAATGTGAAACATGAGTTGGAATTTATGATTTGGACTTTTGAGGTGATTTAGACCTTATTAAAGATATTAAATAACTTATGAAATATTTGGTGAAAGTATAACTAACATAGGAGTGTCTATAACTACATTAACACCACTATTGGAGTATGTGTAGTACTTGTTGGAGATAGATTAGTCATCATTGTATTACCCCAAGCATTTTTAGGTGCTCTAGTGTACTATAAATTATGAAAGTATTTCTAGAATTTTCATGTCATGAAAATGGTCGTGGTATCACTATAAGAAATAATGTTGGCAAATATGCTTAAAGCAATTAAGAAGCATATGGATTTGATGGGGTCACTAAACAAAACCAGGAAAACATCTTAGCGAGATTCCTAGCTCTAGTAAGCTTAATGTTCATAGTGCTCTAAAGATGTTTGTACCAATTAAGCATGGATTGTTCAAATGTAATATGATCTACATAATAAGTAATGAGGCAATTATTATCATGCCAGATGCAAACAAATTCAATATCTATTGCTAAAATTATATTTGGTTCTAAGTCATTATGTCATCATTAACTTCAAAAATGAAATTTTAAATTCACTTGATTACCATTCTCACTCACTTGTAACAATACTCATGAAGGGTACAAGAATAACTATTTATAAAACCTCTACCCTAAAAGTAAGTATTCTATCATGAAAAATATCTACAAGTCATGATTGAGAAATAAAATGGACATGATTGTAAATAACCTTCCCTTTTACATGAATGATCACCAACTATATTAAATTTGTCAAACTTTGTCACATCCTTTCATTATCATTCTAATCAAATGCAAAGTTTTTCATTTTCTAAGATGTTATAATATCTATAAACCATGATTGTGAAGTAAAATGGACACAATTGTAAATAAAAAATCTTACCGAATGTAAATGAGTAATCACCAACTCTCTTTAATCTGTCAAATTTTATCTTGCTATAATATCTAATTGATTAAAAATCAAATCAAGTGAAAAGATTCATTTTCTAGCATTAAAAAATATTACAAATTTTGAATAGGAAATACAAATAGAACAATCAAAATTGACTCATTTTATTTAATAGACAAATAATCACCAACTATATTGACTTGTAAAACTTTTATCATATATTATTGAATATATTACTAAAATTTTTAATCAGTGCGATTGAGAAATAAAATGAATATAATGAGATTTGATTCTCCTTATCTGATTTGAACAAATTCTCACCAACTCTTGAAATCTTGTGTATTACGTCATTGAATGCATTTGATTTGGAATGTAAATGGAAAGTTTCATTGTCTTAATGTGCTGTACATCGTTTGTTCATTTTACCTTCATCATTTTTCTTTTCTTTTGCAACTATTCAAATTAACTTACGTGCTCTTGAAATTATTTTATTTTCTTGGCTGCATTTCATATCACGTCCATTTCCGTTTGTTTTGTGCATGCGTTGATTTCGTTGTTGCACGACGTCGGGATTGAGTTGTCTAAATCAGTCGACGTTTGATATATAATATGACAAGACATTGCTGGATTTTTTTTCATCAATTGATATTTAAAGTGTTTGGTAATTTAAATACAATGATTGATGTGATGTAATTGTTGTTAAGTGAGACAATTCTTAATGGGAGTGACTCTTATGGTGTAATACACCAAGTTCTTGTTAATAGTGTGGTTAGTTTGGAGTAAATGAAAGTAGAGATGAAGATAGAGAGAGGAAGAAAAAGAGAAATAGATAGAATATATTTATGTAATTTATGTATAGTAGATTCAAGGATGCAAATATGTGGAGACTAAAAAAGAGATAGAGTGCGTGAGAAAGAAAGATGGTGACAATGACAAGTAATAGAAATAGAGTGTGTGTGTGTATATGAGTGAAAGAGAGATAAAGAGAGGGAGGGGAGATAGAGAAATTAAGAAAGAAGTAAATAGATATAGAAAGAGGATTTACAGTAAGAAATTAAGAGATAAACATAGAAAGAGGGAGGAATATGAATAAGAAGGTTATATAAAATTATTTAAAGTGTAACTATAAATTTATTTTAAAAATTATACTATTTATGATTAATTATAACTTTTTATTAAATTTAGAAAAAAATATTTTTTAATTTAAAATTATTTAAGTTTTATTATAATATTGAATAAATTTATAAATAACTACATATTTTATTCTATAGTGAAATATATATTATATTTTAAATAAATTATTAATAATAGATTTTAATTAAATAGATTTTAATTAATAATTATAATATCTAGAATATATTATTATTTAACTACATATTCCATTCTACATAAAAATATATATTGCATTTTAAATTAAGTACTAAGAATTATTTCTTATTAAATAACTTTTATTTAATTTTTTGAAATGAATGATT